>LKNJ01005018.1:0-63584 GCA_002120245.1 Maccullochella peelii | reverse complement strand
CACAGTCCTTTAAAGTAGCTGTAATTAAACCTCTTCTTAAAACGCCCAGGGTTTTCATTGAACTACAAACCTATATCCAACCCTCCCTTTCTATCAGCTGTGTGACTTTCTACACAACAATGAGTTATTTGAGGATTTTCAGTCAGGATTTAGAGTGCGTCATAGCACCGAGACAGCTCTGGTGAAAGTGCTGTCTCTGTGCTAGGTGAGCCCTGAGCCTCCCCTTTGTTATGCTGCTATAGGCCTAGACTGTCGGGAGACTTCCCATGATGCACTGAGCTCCTCTCTCCTCCTCTCCCTCTTCATCTGTGTACAATCTTATCCCATTAATGTTTGTTACTAACTCGACTTCCTTACTAACTAACCTTTCCCATAGTGTGTGCTTTCTTTCCTCTCTCTCTGCTTCTGTTGCTTTCTGCAGGTATTTCAACGGTGGCCCTGAAGGTCAAAACACAATGACATTACAGAAAACACAATAGCAAGTAACAAGACATCAGTTTATTTATTGCGTAAAATGTTTCTACACTTACAGCAGCAAGACCTGTCCCCTCCAACACGGACAGAAAATCCTCTGTTTGGTTAAATCCCAGGTGTCCATGTTATTGTGTCCACCCTCTGGATATACAGTTATTATTATATTATATATTATTATATATATATATACAATTGATTTGCCTTTAATATGAAAAGAAACAATGACTGAGGTCAAGTACTGAGTTTCAGCTTTGATGGTGTTTGAGAGCGTGAAGGACAGGACTCGTGGACAGTTTTATGCAAATGAGCATCAAAGATCAATGTTCTATCTTCCTAAACACTTCTTCCTCTTCTCACTTCTGCTGTGAGGGTGACTGATCATTTTCCCTTGATCTTCCTTCTTCTGTGTTTCAGCTGAAATCTCCATGTTCAATCTGCAAGTCAGGATGAAGAGTCAAAAACAGCACAAGGTCTCAACTACATGTCAATAAAGAGAACTGTGTGAAAGGTTTGAGAAAAGGGAACTGAGTGCAGAGAAATGTGCTACCAATTGTAAAAGACTGTAATTCTGGGCTCCACAGGAAAGCTCACACAGCTTTTGGCACAGTTCACCGTGTATATTGATCACTTTCTAGAGAGAATAAGTTGTTCTCTACAACAACCACTGCTCTAACTTACAGTCACCTGGTGGAGGACTTTCTCTTTCAGGTGTCGCAGTGAGCACAGTGGTGGATCTGCAGAAGAGAATCATCGGAGGTCAACCGTGTAAAAAAGATGAGCGTCGGTACCATGTGAAAATAACTGATGGGAATGGAGAACTTGTGTGTGGCGGCTCTCTGATCAGTGACCAGTGGATTCTGACTGCAGCTCACTGCCAGAAACCGTGAGAGAGTGACAGTTTTACTTTACTTAACAATAACAATATATTTCTCACTCATAAATTCAATCTGAGAGTCCTGAAGCAGTTTGATGTTAAACTATAGCATTCCCAAAATGAAGATAGTGTTGCTTATGTTCATGTTCAGTAATCACTGACCTATAATATTAAAATATGATGGATTCACAGTACTTCAGCAATGTTCCTCTTTAACCTCTACTTATTTGTAGGACCATGAATGCAGTTTTAGGTGTGCATCCAGGTCCAGGACAAACAGTGAGAATCACAGCACCACCTGTGATGTTTGGGGACAAAACAAACAGGATCCATGACATCATGCTGCTGAAGCTACCTAACGCTATAACTACGATTACACCTGTAAAACTTCCTAACTGTAGAAACCGTCCCAACAAGTGAGTTCTGATCTTTCCTCTTTTATATGTCTGAAAGCTCAACTCTTCAGGAACTCGAAATGAGAAATTCCTGTGGAATCTTTTTTATGATGTAAAGGCATTAGTTAGTGTAAAGTACTTTGTTTTCGAGACTTTTTTTGTTTTTAAGAAAACTGCTATAAAAGTAGTTGATTTTTATTCTTTTTATTGTTTTTCAGACGTGCTACAGTTCAGATTGCAGGTCATGGAGCCAACAATCTAAACCTTGGTGATTTAAAAAGTTTAAAATCTTGTTTATCTTATAATAACAATTATCTATAATTATCACAACTAGTGTTCTAATTTTTGCCTGTATGTTTGGTTGCATTGTTTTAACATATTTACATTGAATATATTTTTGTTTTGTCTTAAAAGTTTGTTGCTCATTAATTACATTTATGTACACACATAATAAAACATCAACCTGCCAGCACACTTTCTTTTCAAGCTCAACTCGGCACAACTCAAGATGTTTGGAAAACCAATTGAGCCATTTTTTATAAAGCAGATTAATAACCTATTTTAAAGATGTTTGGGTGCATTTTATAAAAGTATGAATAAGTATAACTAATGAGATTCCAATGGTAAGTTACAGCAGAGTTTTACTGTGTACAATTTAATTAGATAATGTTGTAAAAAAAACCCACTTCTATTCTCATCTAGTACCTGCGGTGGTAGCTGATCTCCAGTGTGCAAACATCCATGTTGTCGACTGTCCGTGGCACAACCCTTTGCAGATAAACCATCCAGAGGCATATCAACACAAGTTCTGTGGCCAAACTCCTGGAGTGGATATATGTCCAGTGAGTTGGCTTCTAACCTTTATATCTTTTCTACAGTCATTACAAGTTTTACCACTTTAATATAAATTTCAATAAATGATGCAAAAGTCTGTAACAAACAATATCTACATCTCTCTCACAGGGCGACTCTGGTGGAGGAGTGGTGCACAATGGCATGATTTATGGTGTCATTAGTACCTCTGGTCAACGCGCCTGTACTGCAGCAGCTGCATTCATGGACGTCTGTAAATACATGAAGTGGATCGAAGCTAAAACTGCCAAACGTTTTATTGACAAAGTAAAGGCATGTCTAGGGTGTGGTTAACTGTGAAATGTCCTGCCATTTAACAGGCATTTCACATTTATTTAGAAAACTGCTGAGTTACTCTAAATTTGCAATTGATACATTTACAATTGATTGGTTTGAATTAAATGTTCACTATCATTTCCAAAGTCCTTTAAGACAAACAGTAACTGTGATTCCACAACATGACTGTAGTTTCAAATGGTAGTGTTGTTGTTATGATAAAAATATAAATGTATGTAAATTGAATGGATATTGACTGTTATTGTACAGTCATTGTATGAAATAACTGTCGGCTGTCATTTTAACAATACTGATAACAATTATAAACAATATGACTCTCCTGTAACAAAGTTATGTCAGTTAAAGTGAAATAAAGATGACTCAAGATCCGTATTTAACAGATTGTTAGTGTTTTTATGATTTCAGTGTCACAGACAAAAAGATATATGAATATATTTTTACAAAAAAACTTGAATTGGTTAATTTAAAACAGATGGAAAACCATTCTAGTCCATATGAGAGCACCGTGAGTGTGCTGCTACTGATTAGAGGTGATGGAGAAGAGAGAAACACAGAATGTTTAATCACTGCTGTGATATAATGATAGACGGGTCGAGTTAGACTAATTCAGTCAGACACACAAACAGGGAAGTGCACTGTAAAGATAAACAGGTAATTCTACACGTTCAGAACCACCACGCACAGAAACCAGGTCCTCAGAGGTGTCATAACATATACAAGCACTGTACATTAGGTTAGTTCAGCAGCATGTTATTTACAGTTCAGCAGCATGTTATCATAACATATACAAGCACTGTACATGAGGTTAGTTCAGCAGCATGTTATTTACAGTTCAGCAGCATGTTATTTACAGTGTTATTACATCATGGTTGCTTTTGTGGCTCTCATGATCTTTAAACAAAGAAGTACCGTACTGTGCATCATGGCTGAGCTGACAACTCAGCACAACTCAAGATCTTTAGAAAACCAATTGACACATTTCTTTAATAAAGCAGATAAATAACCTAATTTAAAGATGTTTGGATGCATTTTATAAAAGTATATTAAGTGTAAATGATCTGATTCCAAAGGTAAGTTACAGCAGATCTTTGTTCGTTTGTTGATCTTTATCATTTTCTGTGTGCAAGTAAAGAAGATGATGTAGTAAAAACCTTTTGTTTTCTGTTTTCATCTGGCACATTTTCTATCAAAACATCTGCAATGTGCATCAGGTTGTCCGTGGGTCAGTCACCCTTTACCGAACCCAAAGCCACATGAGCACAGATTCTGTGGCCAAACTCCTGGAGTGGATACATGAGTTGGCAAGACTTCTCACTTTATATCTTTTCTACAGTCATTACAAGTTTTACCACTTTAATATACAGTAAATAAGAATTTCAATAAACTGTGCAAAAGTCTGTAACAAACAATATACACATCTCTCTCACAGGGCGACTCTGGTGGAGGAGTGGTGCACAATGGCATGATTTATGGTGTCATTAGTTCCTCTGGTAACTATGCCTGTACTGCAGCAGCTGCATTCATGGACGTCTGTAAATACATGGAGTGGATCAAAGATACTACTGCCAAACCTTTCATTGACAAACTAATTGGACGTCTACCATGGTTTAACTGAAATGTCATTTAACAGGCATTTCACATTTATTAAGAAAACTGGTGACTTTGCAATTTATAATTGATTGGTTAATATTAAATGTTCAACTTTAATTTTTAAAGCCCTTTAAGACAAACAATAATTGGGATTCTGCAACATGACTGTAGTTTCACAAAGTAGTGTCTGAGTCACAAATGTTAGTTTACACATTATTGCTGTTATACTGTTGTTATGGAGTTTTTTGGTCACTTGGGGGCAGTACACACAACAAAAGTTGTGCATAAAGAAGTCTGGTAAATTTAACAGCTTCAGCTCATTGGCAAAATATGTCCATCAGAAAAAAAATGGAAGATTTGAAAATATTATTTTTCAAACATTTTTCTCGTTTCTTTTTCTCTCACTCGTAGTTTTTATGGTGATCATAGATTTTAAGGTTGTCATGCATTTTGTTGTTAAAATCTTGCTGTAAAACTCGTGTCTTTGTTCTCGTGTTTTCTCCAGAGTATTCAACCTGACTGCACATTTACAGGGAAGCCTGCCATGGTAGAACACATTAATGTCTTGTCAAGTAAAGAGTGTCCCTATTGATCCTAATCTGAGCTGTCAGGGCCAAGTTCTCTGTAATCATCAAGTCAGGGATAATCTGGTTTGAAAAGGCTGCCTACCTCGCTGCTGCAGACCAGCCGCCTTTTTACTGGCTGCCGTTTGACAAATTGCAAAGCCTCAGAAGCTTTAGGGTGAAAAGAAAGAGAAGTTGATTTAATGCCGAGACATGTTTCTCAGATGCACAAAAAGCTGCCCCTTCACACCTCCTGCATGACATTTAGTTTGCAGTTTGTGCACTAAATGACTGTAAGTTGTCTGTAGACTTTAATCCATGTCTTGATTTGACATGTTGGTTTTCTCTACTTTAT
Organism: Maccullochella peelii; assembly: GCA_002120245.1. Classification (NCBI taxonomy): domain Eukaryota; kingdom Metazoa; phylum Chordata; class Actinopteri; order Centrarchiformes; family Percichthyidae; genus Maccullochella; species Maccullochella peelii. Next base: position 58,184 of record LKNJ01005018.1, on the reverse strand, counting down.
GCATAACCTTTGCTTAATGTACAGCCGTTGCACACTCACTACTCCGGGAAAATATAACTTATATGACCACACCCATATATGTGTGTGCACAGGTGTGGAAAGCTTGTGCTTGACAACATTTTTGTACTTTATATCTAATGCATTCTTCAGTGTCAAATTGCAGAAGTTTAGCAATGCATTGCAAGGAGTTCCTTAGAAATATTTTGTAATTTCTAATGGAAGATAGATAGGTCATAGAGATACTTTTGTCAGTGGACTTCCTCCGCACAAACCTTTCTCAAGTCTTATAGATCTAATGGCAGCACGAATGTGAGGATGCGTTTTTGATGTACCACCTTCTTAGTATTTCTGTGCAGTAAAAAATAAAGTATACTTTTATCATGATAGAACAAAATAATTAACAGGATGAGAGTGTTTGGCATTTATTTGTGTCTTTAACCCTGGTAGTCCTGGTGCTCTTTGGTTCCCTTTGATCTATACAGGGTTATTTGTTGCCTTACACATGGCATTGGCACATATGGAATCAGATTTGTGTCAAAAAAATCCAACAAAAATAAGAATCTGAGGGAGAGTAAAACTCACTGAGACAAACTAAATGTCATCTAAAAAGTAAAACTTATAACTACCCACTGGCTAACTTTACTTCCTACAAGATTCATAAAGTGTAAGTATTGATCATACATGTTGTCTATGCTGTGCTAGACATTTTGTTGTGTTGTGTTAGAAGGCCCAAAAAGCATTTTCCCCATTGTCCACCATGTTAAAAGAGACGTCTGCAAAACTGTTGACAGGACACCTCGAACTGAAAACAAGGTAAATTACGACTCTTTCTATTATGAATTTTTGATCCATGGAGGTTTTATATTTGTCAAACTTTCCTAGAGCCGAAAAAAGCAATTTAAAAATCAGTGACGTCATCAGAGTGTAAAGTGTGTATGGGCGGGGAGAGCTGGCAGCGTAACCGCAAAGCAGACAGTGAGGGCAAACGTCTGATCAGTAAGGGAGAAACAGAGGGAACTGTAAACAAAAGGACATATGTTCAAAAAAGTGAATAGTACCAATAGTTTACATCATTACACAAATAATTTGTTTGCAAGTTCTAAGTTTTCCTTTAGCGATGACATTTTTTTGCTTCAGTGAGTTTTATTCTCTCTCAAATTCTTATTTTTGTTTGATATTGAAGAAGTTTTGTTTGATTTTTTTAGACAAATCTGATTCCATAGCTCACACACACACACACACACACTTAAACAAGTAATGTTTCCCACCTGGAGACGAGATAACTATAGCCTCTCCCCCATTTACACCATTAATCAGCCACTGTTAATCAGCGCAAACAAATAAGTCAGATTGATATCACTGTCCTGATGTCTTGCCCTCTAGGAAAGCAAAGTGAGACAGATGATGCTTGTCGCAGATGGTAGAAATGCAGTCAGATATATCAGCGTTACCTTAGACAAAGCCTCCACTCTGTGCTCATTACTTTCACTGCTGGGATCATAGGTGATGCTGCATTTCTGATGCTGCAGACTATGCGGTAACTGGAAAACCACAGGTTTGAACCTCATAGCAGCCATGTGCTATGACACCAAAGTGTCATGTCAACTCTGAAGAAATAACATCTTCTCTCTTGATCAAATGTCTTTTATTTTAATATAACAACAAATAATACCTGTGTTAACAACTTTTATTCAAATACAACATGTTCAGCTATCTGCTCATACAAAATCTACATTCCTAATCCTTGTATTTTATCATTGTTCGTCACTCTCAAAACAACAGTCATAGGACATTATGAAACAATCTTATTGCAACACCATGTTTGCACTCAGTAACAATTATTATCATTATTTGAAGCTGTACAAGACACCTGCATATACTGTTGGCCCCAAAAGGGCAGAGAGGTGTAGTCTGGTGTGCAGGAATTCTGGTACATCAGATAAAGCTAGCATGCTGCTCCTGGTCTAAGCTAGCACTGTGAATCTATAGTGTGTGAACTGGGGCAGTCTGTTCCACATTTAGTGATTTATTCTAATACATTCTCAGAGATTCAGTCTCAGAGTATGCTGTGCAGAAAGGTTTGCTACCGTTTTATTACAACTGCAAAAGCATTTTTTTTTAAACTAGTGGAAATCTAGTTGTCGTTTTCTATTTGAAACATAACAGAACAATCTTCTTCTTTTATCCAGGGGTCAGCAGTCTGAATCTTTGTCTCTCTTCTTTCTGGTCCTGCAAGAATCTAAAACAATGAAGACCATGTGAATCTGTAACACCATCATCATTAACACATACACAGGTTATAAAGGCAGTGCTTGTGGGACGTATGAGGAAATTCATTTCTGCTTCAACATTAAGAACAAAAACCATTTCAAAAACCTTCTCTCACCAAAGAAGTGGCTCATTTTGTAATAATAATTTCCCTGTCTTTAAATTCTCTTTGTACCTTGTCATATTGAAATGGCAGCGAGATGCAAGTTCTGCTCAGTTCTGCAATTATGGTAATTTAAAAAAAGACATGAGCTCCTTTTTTTCTTTGCTAATGTATCTCCTGTGGAGAAAAGGCTTGGATTGTTGTCTGTCAAATTATTGCAGTATTTCTAGCTCACTGCATTATGTGTCTGTCCTCCTCCTGGCAAATTGGAAAGTGCTGTGATAGTTTTCGCATATGAAACTGACATTTGTGAAATCGTCTTTTATTCTCCGTGTATTATCGGAGCGCACTCCATCTGATTCTAATTCTACATCTTTCTTTGACCACTCTCCTCCTCTCGCTCTGCGTTTATGTCAGTCTTACCATTTACAGCAGTGAGCAGGGCTTCTTCTTAACCTTAGTGGGCTGAGGGCAGAGCACGGCCCGGATGGCCTCATCAAACACAGTCTTCAGACCACGCTGGGTCAAAGCCGAGCACTCCAGGTACTTCACTGCATCTATACGTATAAGGACACACAGAATAACACACATCAATAAAACTACATATAGAAACATAAAGACTAAGTGAGGGACGTATAGGCTCGAGTAAACAAGCTGCAGTTATAGGCCTGCACATTAACACTGTGTAAGTAAACTACACTTTTTAACCACATTTGTAAAGACATACAGGACATCCCATAGAACCTGCATGTTGCCTTTGAAACATAGTTAACATGTCAGCTGGGGGCCTAATGGGCTTTTAGCCTGGGAACCAGACGAATCTGCGTGCTCATGTTTTATTTGCTCTGCCAGAGTTTGCATTTGCAAATTGGTCTGGCGAGGCCAGGCTCATGGGCTTTAGCTTCTCAACCAAATTTGTCCCATTCTTAAAACAGCTACTCCTATAATTCCACCAGAAAATCAACAAAGCCACACATATCTGGCTATGCTGTTGTCGGCCGCTCCAACAGAGGAGGCAAACGTGTTTGGGGAATGAAATCTTCCTGCTGCATCTGAGACTTATCCGTTGCATTGGTTTTCTGGCTGCAAAGAAGAGAATTCCCCTTTTATATTTTATATTTTAAGAAATCGTTGATTGCAACTCTTTTGTTAATTATGTTAAAGTAGTATTAGTCACGGAGCAACATTAGCATTCATTTGGAGTCGTGGAAGGACCCTTTTTTTCTAGAAACAGCTGCCTGCTGTGATGGGAAAGTAGATTAATGGAGCCATGACACTGAACCAAAACAGTAAAGTTCCAGGCCATAAAACCAAAATACTGAGCTGAAAGACGCTAAGGGTTAACTGCAGAGTCTGCTGATAATTATATGTGGGTTTGTCACTACAAGCAACCCCTTTCACACAACATGTAGTCATTTAATCAATTGGTAATATAAAAATGTTGATTAGTGCAGCTTTAATAAAATGAATTACAGGTCAGGGCTAAATTAGCAACTACACTTGCAAATTCATCTGTGGAATAAATCAACCGACATCACAGGCAAACTATAGTACGGTGACTACATTTTCATTTATCTGTAACACAGTAGCCTGGTTAATATCACTCACTGAGCGATAGGTACCATTACCAAAGAGGCAACATATTTCGTCGCCTCAAGACCTGAGAGATCCCTACGAGCGCTACTCACCTATCTCCTTAGCCAGAGCCAGGCCCTGAGGGTAGGTGATTGGTGCCAGCTTCTTTTCCTTCAGCTTCTCAATGGTTTCCTTCTCGTCCCTCAGATCCAGCTTGGTGCCCACCAGGATAATGGGTGTGGAGGGGCAGTGGTGGCGAACCTCCGGGTACCACTGGCAGAAGACAGTTAAAATCAAACAAAATGAGAAGAGAGAAAGGGGAAGGCACAAATTGATTAAGAAAACGACGGGGTGAAGGGAGACGAGAGGAGAAAATTGGAAGCCAGGTGGTACAAAAAGGTGGATGAAGGAGTCAGCCTGGTTTCTTAAATTGTGATGAAATAAGTCTTGCAAATGACGTGCTGTAGGTATGGAAAATGAGAAGAATATATGGTTGTGGTTAGGTGTAGGCTCCACATCCACAAGTTTCATCCCTAACTTGCAAATAATTTCATAACATGAATGAGGTTGTTTGTTTTCAGACCTGTCCTGGCTGCCTCCACTCTCCTCTTTTCTTCTTTTACAATTTTCCTCAAAATTCTTGCCTTTGCTTGTCCTGGTGCCCACTATTTTCCCTTCCTTTTGCTTTCTCACTCAACTCTTTGCCTCTTTTATCCTCTCCTCATCCATTTTCCTCAGTGAGGAAATGAGAGATGCTATCTGCTAAAAGTAGATTCTCTTAGCACCCATTGACCAGTGATAGTTGTAGTTTTTGATCGACAATTCCAACCCGCTTAGTGGAGTAGTCTTCTCCAAGTCAGCCTGTTGACATGAGGGGATTATGGGTGTTACCTGATGAATCATACCACTGCTTCTTTGAGTCAATTTTTTTTAAATGTCTTACGGTGTATAGCTGAAATTTTAAACCACTGTGCAATACAAATGTATGGACTCCTTGAGTCTCCCTCTCCCTCACCAGCTTTATCTCCTTCTGAAGTCTCATTAAAAAAATATTTTAATTAAATTCTGACATGCTATCTTGGTCACAGCCAATAGGGAAATTCTCTGGTGGAAGTTTTTAACCTTCACTTATCAAGTTAATATTTCCTGAACTTGGCATGTTCTTTTCACATTATACCAGAGCTGTACACTGTTAACTTGGGAGTTACATAATGTTGTCACAACACCAAAATTATGATTTCGGTACGATACCAGCCTAAAGTATCTCCTTCATCTGTTTCAAAGAAAGACTCAGGAACAGCTTTGCAAATAAAAAGCAATTTGAAGTGCTTATTTTTACCATTCATAGACCAAAGTTAAAGAGTTGTGTTACAGCCCACAAACCTTTTTAAGCTAGGGCTCGTCCAGAATTTGGACCCGGGACCTCTCGCACCCGAAGCGAGAATCATACCCCTAGACCAATGAGCCACAAATCCTTACGAAAAATCTCACTCATCTCTAACCAACGAGCCACAAGAACTTTCCTCTCTTTCAAAGGAAGACTCAGATTTCATCACTGTCGAATTACAGTAGGAACAGCTTTGCAAATAAAAAGCAATGTTAAGTGCTCATTTTTACATCACTTTGATAGAATCATTCTAGCAGTTTCTTCCCGCATCCTGTTGTTGTCCTAAGCTCCTATTGAAAGACCAAAGTTAAGGAGTTGTGTTACAACCCATTAAGCTTTTAAGCTAGGGCTTGTCCAGGATTTGGACCCGGGACCTCTCGCACCCTAAGCAAGAATCATATCCCTAGACCAACGAGCCACAAGAACTTTTATCTGTTTCAAAGAAAGACTCAGGAACAGCTTTACAAATAAAAAGCAATTTGAAGTGCTTATTTTTACCATCCAGTCATTGTCCTAAGCTTCTATTCATAGACCAAAGTTAAAGAGTTGTGTTATGACCCACAAACTTTTTTAAGCAAGGGCTTGTCCGGGATTTGGATCCTCTCGCACCTGAAGTGAGAATCATACCCCTAGACCAACGAGCCACAAAAATCCTCATTCATTTCTAACCAACGAGCGACAAGAACTTTCCTCTGTTTCAAAGAAAGTCGAATCACCATCTAATTACAGTTTCTTCCCGCATCCTGTCGTTGTCCTAAGCTCCTATTGATAGACCAAAGTTAAAGACTTGTGTTACGACCCGCAAACTTTTTTTTATTTACATTTTTTAATTATTTTTTATCTGTTTATATCATTGTGTATTACATTACATATCTTTGAATTGTGTTTGTCTGACAAATACAAGACATCTGAAGATGTAATCTTGGTACAAACCAACTATAAATGAAATTGTGAAAAATAAAGTTTACAGAATTCAGAAAACAGCAATCATCTGGGAAGAGATGGTTGCCCTCATGATGCGGAGCGGAAAAGTCTAGCCAAGTCCAGCTCTGGTCCAGTTTGTTTCATTTCTAGATTTTTGGTTTATATGAGTGGTTGTGTAGATGAAACACCATGTTGAAAATCAAGCATTTTTTAAGGAGTATATTCAAATTCGTCCTCTCACCCAAGCGCCCACTATTTTTTATTTTGCTCAATTCTTGCTCTTCATATATATTTTTTTCTTGCATACACATGCAAACCACCTTCCACCCATCTGATTCAGCAAAGAGGCAGTGACTAAATTGTTTGTTTGTTTCTATTAATATACAGTAAAACCACTGCTGTTTTTATTTTAGGACTATTTCATTTAATAAACTAAAAGTATATATAAAAGTATTTAGGTGACATATAAAAAGGTCCAAATAATAATGGACCACAGATATGAGACCCACCTTAGCTCTGACGTTCTCATAGGACGCTGGGCTCACCAGGGAGAAACAGATCAGGAAAACATCCTAGACGGAAAGACAGTGAGATGAGAGAGAGATAGTAGATTAGATGGTAGATTTGACCACACTGGGACTGGATCTATGGCAAGTTTATATAGTTTACATTAAAATATTTATGTTATTCTATACCTGTAATGGAATGATATTGGCTTGATTTATTGTAAAGAGCATTATTTCCTTTTTCTATTGTGAAGCAGTTTGCTTTGCTTTAACTGTGTGTGATTTTGCTGAAAAAAGTAGCTAAAGCCAGATTCAAAATGGGGCCAAAAGTTTCACGTTTTGGTTGCATTAGTGCATTTTGGATGCAAGATTAACCGTTGTGCTGAACATCACGTTGGTAAAGAAAACTGTATCAACTGTTAAAAAAAGAAAAAAGCAACAAAACAAACAAACAAAAAATCTATTTGTTTTTCGTGGCACAAAATTACTGCTTTAATTCAATTTTTAGGATTAAATAAAAAAGAAAACTCTTTTTTGCTCCTTTGGTCCCAAAAAAAGGAACATCTCGCTCCAAATAACAGACTTACGTTCCTGATGATCTAAAATGCGCCCCAACTTTAGCAACTTTCAATCTAAATTAAAAGCTCTGCTGTTCTCCTGTGCCTTTGCTTGACTGGTTTCTCTAATGCACTTTTATTTCCTTTGTTGCATTGGCTACTTACATCTTATTACTGCACTGTAACTGTATTTTATTTAATTTGATCTCATTTTAAAATGTCATTTTATTTTATCTTAATTGATTTTATTTGTATTGTTTTGAATGCCATCTAACACTTTTCTTTTCCTATATAAAGCACTTTGACTTGCCTCTGTTTGAAATGTGCTATATAAATAAAGCTGCCTTGCCTTAAATAAACTTGAATATTGCAAAAAGTTTGGCCAAAGCCAGTCACACTATAGTTGTTTTTATATTCATATGGGTATATATGGATTCTAGTGCATTTTTGCGTATTTCCCTACATTTGTTTTCTTCCTGTGCTATTTAATATTTGTACTCAATCACAGTCAAGTCTCACATTATAAGGTTAAGAGCATTTCTAGGAAGTTCTATGTAGATGTTTTCTGTCTGACATTAGTCAGGTGGCTTTGACACATTAAGAAGCACATCAGTAACACCTCTGTTCTTTTTCCTTTCTCTTCTGCCTTTTTATTTAATGAGATGTAGCTCAATCAGGCTGCAGTGTTGTGTATGGATCTGACAGTTGCAACCTCAACTCTCTCGGGTTTCACAGCGGGAGACAAAGTGGATTTTATCTTGTCTAATGAACTCTGTGTGTGTGTGTGTGTGTGTGTGTGTGTGTGGACTAGATTCCAATTTATTCTCTAACTGCAAATTGGACACTTTTATTTTGAAGATGAGATCATCTTCCTTATTGACTTATTGTGGTTTACTAACTCAGGCTGACTTAACAGTTGAAAACCTTTGTTTATAGCAGAAGTCATGAGTGGTGTTAAATGACTAAAGTATAAAGACAACCTCAATAAAAATGAATTAGCAATCTTACAATAACTACTTTTTTCTTTGGTTTCTCATGGTTGATCTGACAAATGCATCAGCTGTTTGTCTAAAACACTAAGACATTTTCCTGCTTAGGAAAGATTAAAGTAAGATGCGAAGGTGAATAGTTGAACAAACAGCTCCTCTGCTGAACATGCTCAGAGTTTTGGACGCGACAATTAATGACAAAAAAAAAAACGATGCTGAAGTGCCATCTAGTGGTAACAAAGGAATATCACAGGTATTGTTATTTGTAGTGTATGATCTCAAGCATGTGAAGATGTGTTCGTGTATTTTCCATTTATATAGACTAAATTTAAACTAAACTACAAATGTGTGTGTGTAGTATTAGTAGTAGTAGTAGAGGTGTTTGTGTAATACTGTGGTTATTTCTGTTAATTTCCATGTTTTATTTTAAACTTCAACTACTTCAACTAAATTCAAATCAAACTATTGTGTGTGTGTGCGTGTGATGGTATACCGTCTGTGGGTAGGACAGTGGACGGAGCCTGTCGTAGTCTTCCTGTCCAGCTGTATCCCAGAGGCCCAGGTTGACTGGCTTGCTGTCCACCATCACATTAGCTGAGTAGTTGTCAAATCTGTGGGGAGCGTGGACGGTCAGCGATCAATCAGTTAGTCAGTGAGCCGGTCACTCATTTAATTGATTATTTAAACAATCAATCATTTGATTTATAAAAGCCATAGAAATGTCATGTCAAGGTAGGGTCTCATAATTTAGACATCAGTCATGGAAAAGGAAGTTTTTTGAGGCATATTGTTTCGAATGACCAGTAATACAAATTCAATAATAGGATAACAGACATTTTTATTCTCTTGCTGTGTTTATTTGCCATAAAAATACATAATATATTTGACCTCTGTTGTTAGAACAGCTGTGTGTTTAAGGAAAAAAACAGTTGTGGGATGTAACTAACAACATTTTCTTAAGCACAACTTTCACATACTTGTACTTTACTTGAGTGTTTCCATTTTATGCTACTGTATACTTCTACTCCACTTCATTTCAGAGGGAAATATTGTACTTTTTACTGCACTACATTTGTTTGAAAACTATTAGTGACGTAGTTACGTTGCAGAATATAATTTTGCATACAATACGTATGATCAATTTATAAAGTAAGTTACACTGTTACAGATTAAACTACCCAGCGCGTATGATGTAGTAACAATGTGCTCCACCTCATCCAGCTGTGATCTTAAAGTACTGCTTATGTGTCAATGCATCAGTAGTAACATTACAATTATATGATACATAGACAACATAACACTCTCAAAGGGGCTACTCTGCCCAACGAGTACTTTTACTTTTGATACTTTAAGTACATTTTGCTGATAATACTTTTGTACTTAAATATTGAATGCAGGAGTTTTACTTGTAAAAGATTATTTCTACAGAGTGGTATTACTACTTTTACTTAAGTAAAAGCTATGAGTACTTCTTCCAACACTGGAAATAACCACTGCAATGTTCTAGAGTATAATATTGAAGCAGCACTGCCCCCGTGTGGCCACATTGAAACACTACAGTCTCATCTACCAGCTTTGTGATTTACTTCCCTAAACTTCCTGTATGTACTGTATACTGTATGTATGTATGTATATGTACACTTGCTGCTACACATAAAACAACATACACAATTACCAACTAGCTTGTCTGTAAAAAAATTAATTGATTCAATTTTTTTTTAAAGTCAGTGGTACAGACTTTTCCAACCTGGGTCATTGTCATATGCAACTTTGATGGACACACACTTTGTTTTAGCAACATCCTGCTTCCCTGTCATGCATTGCTCATCTCACGCCTTCAGCTGGTAAAAAAAGCTAGAGAGATAATATCATACCACCCATGTCCTTGTCTCTCTTCACTGGGTACTGGGTAGTTTACTGTTTTATTTTTAAAGCACTTCAGGGCAGAGTTTCTATGAATTTTCCCGAAATCCCGGTTAAAGACTAAAGGGGACATCAACATCTCTTCTCACTTAAAAACACCTTTTATTAATGTCAGCAAGCTCTATTTGCCTATTTCTAAGATATATTAACTGTTTTGTTAATTCTGTTCTCTTTTATCTTATGTTATTGTATCATATTTAATTGTGTTTAATTCTTACTGCCTGATTGTAGTCCTGAAATGTTTGAATCTTCCCTGTGTAAACCACCTTGTGACTTTGTTTTGAAAGGTGCTATATTGATGAAGTTAATTAGTAAGAGAGTAAACATACAATCAGTGCCTTGATCACAAGCACTGCAACGTCAATTGCTGAACTAGAGGAGAGTGTTTACCATTTACCTTTTTCCTTCTAGGAAGAAGTGTGTTTTCCTCCTAACTCGTAGGCTGCTGCCAGCCCAAACCTGTCAGTGTTAACACCATCAGATACCTGCAGATGAACTGCTGTGTGTATATGTATCTTTTTTTTTCTACTGTGCCTGCGTGTAAGCCATATTTTACTACTAATGTTTTACTACAAATTGCAGTTAATCAGTGTTCATACAGAAATGTGCAACATGTTTGTTTGCTTGTACGTGGAATTTACTGTATGTACCTTCAGAGAGAGAGAGAGCACGTGTCGGTGTGCGTCATACTCACACAGTAGGAATGTACTCCCCGGGGAAGGCATTGGTTGTGTAGCTGATGAGAAGACATGTTTTTCCCACAGCTCTAAATCACACAAGTAAAAACACATACAGTGAGACATAATGAAAAGACAATAAGAATGTTTCAGGCTTTATCAGGAGACATGAGCTTGTCCCGATTCCATACTATATACTAACAACAAAATACAGTATGTAAAATACATTCATTTTCATAGTACATTTTGTGGAATGGACTTTTCCTGGAAATCATCCTTGAGTGCCCTGGTTAGATTCAGTGTGTAGAATGGAATTAGGACACAGCCATAGAAATGAAGAGGAAGAGGAGGAGAGATGAGGCAGCTGGCAGACATCACATGTACAGTATCACAAGTTCTATACAGTGTTAGTTTTAATATCACATTTTATAGATGAGACGAAAACCGTGACCCAATAACATGCGCATTACAGGAGCGCAGTGAGCAGCTCGTCTCCACATCCCGAGCGATGAAACCACACGGCTGCACGCAGGAGACGATAAAACAAGTATCAGCTAGCCCTGCTCTTATTTTGTTCCAGGGCTTTGCTGTCAGCACTTCGACAACACCGGAGCTCGTGCCCCATCTTCACCGAGGCACTGATGCGCAGAGCAGATAACATTCAAGATGAATCCGATTGGTAAGAAGTCACGAGGAGTCGCTTCAGCCTTGTTGCTTTAATCACACAGATGTCACAAAGCAGGGGAAATGCCTGTCATGAAACCAGGTGATCTGCAGCTAAGGGCCCAAATGTTCTACCTGTGGTTTGCCTGTTAGGATGATATTTAGGCCCAGATTCTTCTGCATATAATGGGAATATAGTGAACAGCTTCTTTGTATCTGTTATGGTCTTACAATTACAGGTAAATCTCACTCTTTTGTTCACATAATCGCTTGTAAGCAGGCATGCCCCAGCACATCCAGATTGTGCCCAATTAGCTAGGAGCTCATCAGCCCATCAACCACAATCACAATCACTAGTTCACCAGGTGTTAGCTGGAGGGTGTAAGGACTGTAAGCCATAGCACCATGCATGAACATACAATTATTCGACAAAGTTAGAATAATGCAGGATGTATCACATGAGAGATTCCTTTATTTGTGGTGGGGTTTCTGCGCTCTTCTCATTAGCTTGAAGTGGGAGGGGCTTTGTTGGAAAAGATCATGTCACATATCCCCACCTACCAATCAGAATTTAACAATAGAGGAGTCTGGTGACAGTTTATGGGCTATTTGCTCTTGTTGCCAGGAGACACAGTTCTGAACAAGCAAATTTGATTGGTAAACTCTTATAAATAACTAAGGAAGTTTTTACTTTTTCTAAAAAATTGACTGTTGCTTACTTAGTCACAAATATTTGGTTTTAAAGACAAATACTACATAAATTGAGCATAAAAGTTCTTGACCTTGGAAACAGTAGTTTGACAAAATAATCTTACTTCAAGGTCCGTTTAGTAGCTTTTTCTAGAGCTGTCAGCCAGATCTTATAGCCTTCATCAGCGGATGGAATTTGGTCAGTTGCTATGAAGGCTGATGTATGGGACATGTGATAACATCTGATCGTATATATTGTAACCCGTGTCCCTATTGAATGGTCTTTGATTCTTGTTTGTCTTTAGATCTCAGTTGAAACTCCATTTACTGATGAGGACTGTGAGATGGGGTTGAAAAGCTCTGGAAATGGCTAGTACGTGGACCTTGAGTTGAGCGATTTTCCTAAACATTTGAAACCCAGTTCATCAGTGGTCCAGGAAGGCTGCATAACACATAAACAGCTGGGGTAAGGGAGGTGGATCTGTTGAGCAGTATGGGAAAATGTTTAAAACTAAATAACAAGCAGACATGATTTGGAGATATATTCTGACAAATTGTGGGCACGTATCTGGGGTGTAACACACAAGGTAACTTCCAGGAACGTCATAGAGATGACAAAAATGTAAAAAAAAAAATTTAAAATACAAAAGGTGGTGGTTGGGACAACACCTGCTATCTTTAAGTGTTAGTTCACGCATATCACACACACACACACACACACACACACACACACACACACACACACACACACACACAAACCAATTACCCGTTCTGGTTTTTAGCCATGCAGATAGTTTCAGTTTTGTTTGCCAAGGTTCACAATCATGGCAAATGAAATATCTGCCACTGATAACTTCTGCTGCAAGTACCAGGCAATGGATACTAGATACTTGTGGAAAACTGTGGACAGTACTTTTGATAGAAAATAGCTCCCAATGAAAACAGGATGGTCTGTGTCCAAATCACTCCCTTGTGCACTATATATTTATTTTATTTATGTGTGAATTACCACAATGAGATGCAAAAAGTTGTGTCCATAACATTTATACTACTTTTTTTATTAATTAACACAGTCAAATGTTTTGCCTTAGATGAAAGTTATAGTTATGTGACTATACGCCTGACAGTGATAATTTCACGAGTGTTCAAAATCTTTACTGCTCACATCTGAACTACTGAGTGGCTATTATGTGGGGAATAGTGAATGAGGTAGTGATTTCATGAAATTTTCATAAAGTAGTAGCAGAAGCATTAACTAGACTCAGCGGAGGATATTTTGATCTAGGCTAATGAAACTAAATTGTCTGCATGGCTTGATACCATCAGAGATAACTGAGAAAACATATCTTTCTGTTTATTCTTTCTATTTGGGTGGATTGACCCTTTAAAGAGAACAAACTTGTGCACATCAAAGATGTGTCGAACATTTTGTGATGCTAAAATCTAAATAATCATAAAATCTAAATATTTTCTGATGAAAAGGACCACACTACAAATTGATGCTGGGTCTAAAAAAAAAAGGCTCTCAATCATATAAGCTGACATTTTTAAACAGGCCAGCCCAGGAACAAGATGACTCAATATCGGTCTAAGCAGCCCAGCTGTCAGCTATGAAAGGCTGTGTTTGTGTCTGTGTGAGCACTGCTATCTTTGTGAGGACCAATACGTTTTAGACAATGAGTTAGATGACATGTTGTCAGGTCATCATTTTTCCAAACGGCAGTTTGAGGATTCAGACTTTGGTTTTACGGTTGAGGTTAGAATAAGGTTTAGGTGAAGTATAAAGGTCGGGGGTTAGACATGTAACTGTGATGGTTAAGGTTAGGATGAAGGCTCTCATAAGTATAGAAGTGCAAGCATGTGTGTGTTCTGTGGTTGTGTATGAGTCAAATAGGAACTGATCTGTTTCAGAAGCATCAGTTAGTGCTGAAAACAGGAACCAGCCAAACTGAGCTATCAAGAAAAAAAAAAAAAGACTTCAACCTCTGAGCTCGCTCTGTCTCTCTGTTCTTAATGTGGTTTACATACACTTTTCTGTCCCCTGCTGACATCATCCTATATTATCTGGTTTTAACTTTGTAAACTCTTCAAAGGAGATTAACTCTCAGTCCGTCTATGTTTCAGTCTTTTCTACTCCTCGAACTTATTCTCTTTTTTCCCCATTCTCTACCTCACTTTTATTTGATCCACTGTTTCTGTCTATCTTTTTCTCTCTTTGTTCATGTTAGCCCATTGGTTGGACTCTCGTAACCATCACAACACACCTTCTCTCATTTCGGCCATCTTAGTTTGAGACACCCCCGTCTCCCTCCACTTGGTTCAGTCCAAAAGGCACAAGCCACAGTAAAAAGTCAAATGGCTACAACTATTTCAAAGCAAAAAGGTGTCAGTCAGCTAATCACAAGTTTGCTTGGCTAAGGATATGAGAATAAACAGAGTACAGTAGAGTAAAGCTTTAATGTCTCAGAGGGGGAATTTGGCTCCATTTTTACTAGTTGTGTTTTATGTAATATATATTTAGTTTTTTACCCTCAAACATACAATTTCCTTAAATAGCTTAAAGCCTGTTCACTCCAGAAGGTGAAGCAGTGAAATTCATCCAATGCGTCATTACGAAACAAGTGGTGCTGGAGGCTTGGAGACGTACTGGCAGGGCTCGCGAGCACTAACAAGCTAGCCAGTCGAGAACCTGCTAGTCAGCCACAGCAGCTCTCCAAACTTCTATGTTCTATGTTCTATGTACTATGTCATTTACGCTGCCCTGGCATTTTGTTCTCAGGATTGTACATCAGTTTATTCATTAAAGCTCTCTGAGCTAGTGGGCAGTTAGTAAGCTTGTGCCAGCAAAAGCAAGGAAGAAGAAGACTGCAAGCTAGTAAAAGTGGATGTAAACAATTCTGGATTTAAAACAAATTTGCAAATGTGTTATGAGGAAGGAAATGTACTCAACACGTTTGTGCCACAGTGTTGCCAACTCTCACGCCTTTGGCGTGTGACACATTCTTTCACGTTCAGGCTCACGCTGTCACGCTGCCCAAACAATTCTCGCACCAAAACTGCGACAGCAGCAGAGATGACCAGGCGAACGTACATACCGTTGGTTACGTACTGTAACCCCCATTCTATGAATATGGGCTCTAAAATTACTCTCTGTTTGGTGCGCGATTACCACGTGTTGATTGGACAGCTGCTCTGACAGAAAACCCTGCGCGGAGCCCAGAAGGCGTTCAAGCAAGCCAGGTAGTGTTCATATTTGGCTGAATGAGTGAAAGGGTGTGTGTTCATGTTTATTTGGCTATGTGAGTATGTGTGGTCATGTGTAGGTTTGTCTGTGTGTGTTCATGTATTGGCTATGTGTCTGGAGTAGGAGAGGTTCTTGTGTTCTTTTGTTTCTTTTTATTTCTGGTTCTTACTACTTGTGAACATTCAATAAAACGGTGTAGTTTTCATATTGGAAACAACACGTCTCTGACTTTCATTAATGAATGAACCTGTGTGCTCTTTATTGGGTTAGTGTGTGTCTAATGCTGGGAAATTGTGAGTATTTCCCAGGGTGGAAGTCCCAGGGTGGTTTAGTCAGGCTATATCCTTAAATCTTAGATCCCGCTTCTACCTCATGTCTAAGGTGCACACTTTTTTAAACCCTGACTGTGTTTTGAGTCCAAATATGTGCACGTGATGAAGTGTGCGTGATTAAGCCCATGGGCCATGGCATCAAAATCTCACTCCAGCCAGGTACCCAAAGTTGGCAACCCTGTTGTACCAAGGATACACACAATGCGTTGTGGTGAGTAACACTGCAAACATAACCTTTGTTTACAAGAAAACTCCACACTCCACAAGAGGTAAACCGTAAACATAACTAAACTGTTGTTGAAACAGTCCATCCATCCATCCATCCAACAGGCCAACACTATAATAGGGCCATATTATATTAGCTTGTATGTACACAGTGACTCGCTGAGAGACAGCAGACTTCCCTACAACCTGAGACCAACTTCCTCTTCTCTCTCTGTTACTGGACACTTTAAATCCCATTTTTGACATCTCGGTTTAGTCACAACCATAGACCAACAAACACGTGTTCACACGTCACACAGACAGTGCAGCTGCTGAGTTTCTTTTAAAAGACTGAACTGTCTCCACGAGGTCCACCTGCAAAGAGTTCATTTTCTATGAAACTGGTGGAGCCCCAAACTCAAACTGCTGCTACATACAGCAAAGGATGTTTGCAGAGGTTGTAGCACGATGCCACGTTAGCTCCTAGAAGTCGATCAAAAAAGAAAATATGAAAGAAATTATTCATACTACCACCAGCTTCAACAGCTTCTCGTTTCTCATAAGGCCAATATACCAATACTCTCCCAGAAGTGCTGTTTGGACTATGTGTAAAGCTCCTTTCAGACATTACAACAGGGGTATTCCGAATGTTTTTCACCCAGTTTTGGCACTTTATCAAAACCCACAAATCAATACTTTCTGCAGTGAGTGGCCAGGTGTTAAAAGGTATACAACTGGGCATAGCACCAAGCTGTCAGCAAATTCTTTTCTTCACATTCCTCACATTACTTCCTCCACTGTTCATGTTCTCTGCTGAACAGCACCAGTTGCCTTTGTGTTGGCGGCGCGTTTTAAAAGAAAGAATGGGAGGAGTATGACAGCAATCTGGGTCAAGTTCTGGGAAGCAGCCATGACAGATGCTGTGATTAAATAGAACCCCTGAGGTTGTATTTTCAAAATAAGAAGTCAAGCTTGTCATTCAAGTGGTTTTAAGTATTGAGAACGCCTTTGCTAGCAACAACAAACATGGTCTTTTCCCATTTCAAAAGTATTGTGTGTTTTTTCTGACCTCATGTCAGGATTTATTTTAAAAAATATGTTTTCAAAAATTAAAAAAAATGTCAGGGTATGTCACAACTTGTGAACTTCATGAACACAGTAACACAACCCCACTTAAAGCCAAAATACAGAGCAGTCCATTCGGACACTGACACATTTTCTCTTGTTTTTGGCTCTTTACTCCAGTACTTTACATTTTTGAATAAAACAGTAAAAGTACCAACTTTCAGCTTTAAATGATTTGACATCGCCGTTACAAAAAATAAAACTGTTTGCGATCTTACACCGCTATGTTTAAGGTTTGGTTAGGTTTAGGCGCAAAAAAGTTAGGGTTTGGTTAAGATCACGTTTCGGGTTAAAATTACGACTTTGTTTAAATTAGGGCACCTTCGTCGTCATGGTTACAATGATAAGCACTTGGTTACAGTTAGGAAATGATTGTGGTCATGATTAAAAGAAGACAACACTGACTGTTGGTTAACTGGAAACAAACAGCTGTCTCCTGTGTTAAAAGTCTCACATTTTGATAACCCATTCATCCACCCCCAACCTCCCTCCTCCCTTTGTGGACTTTAATGGCTCTATAACAATGTCACACTACTCACTCCTGTACTTCACACGGGCAGAGGAAAGTCTTGTTTTCGATCAAATCAAAGCTGAAAGTCAGCCCTTTACCATCATAGACAGTTTTATTTTAAATATATTGTGTAAAGCAGACCAAAATAATACAAAATATTAACAGACTTCACTCTCCCTACTTCTCCACTCTTCAGTTTTAAATCTCAGTGTCACATTCAACACACACAAGGAAATGGAGCTGCAGTTGCTGAATGCTACCTGTAAATGTTTAATTTTATGTTTACTGATCGCTTGCAGCAACAGCTACAGCACTTCCGCTTTACAATTTCCCCCCATCATGACAACCGGCTCTTTTGCCCCACCTTCGAGGATAAGAATATTTGTAGAAGTTAGTTTTTCTGACGTGGTAGATGACACTTTGTCCAAACTTGTTCTGAAAGAGTACATTTAAGCTTTTAGACCAAACAGATTCACCAGGTTTTCTAAAACTAAAGAGTGAAATAACTTTAACAAAATAGAGCTTTAATGAGTCTTCCTGTTTCGTTTCTTTACTTTTCTAGTCTATTTTGTTTTCTTTTCAGTGTCTTATGAGCCACTCTTTTTTTTTGGCATTTCTTGGATTTGCAGCTACATTAAGAAGTCTGTGCTCTGAGCTTGCTGCATTACAGCATTTTCCTGCATGTTGTGGCCTGCACCGTCCAGCACCCTCATTCTGAATCAGCGCTGTCAAACACACGCCTAAAGATGTACACGTAACACTGACAGACTGTGCTCTTCAACAAGCCTTAACTTTTTTGAGTGAACACCATATCACACAGCCACATCACTTCGGAAGTTGATAAAACTGTTACTCAAGGCTGTTCAGGCCTTGTGAAAATCTTTGACATTTCAATCAAATAGCCCTAAATTCTGAGCCTAGGGCCAAACGTCCCCATCATGCATCTTGATTCAATACTTAAAGGTAGCTTAAGTTATAACAATGTAGGTAAATTAAAATAATGGCATACCCATCTCCCACGACCACACATTTGATAGCCTGCATCCTGTTCCGCTCAGCTTCGTCTGTGCTCTTCACTCTGACAGAAACAGACTCGGAGAGGAAGGTTCAGAGATCAGCATGCAACTACAGGAAATAGTTACACACCTCCCTCACTCCCCTCCCTTTGCTGCCTCTTTTTCTTTCTCACTCTCTCTTCCTTCATTTTGCACCAATCTCTCCTTCCGGTTTTGTTGTGTGTTTTTCTCTTCTTCTTAACAACAGAACTTGTGCAAGCGGTGCGCAAAAGGTATAAAATAGAGTATAAGTGTAGTGAATGATGTGGAAAAAGACACTGTTGCAATACATAAGAGCTGTGAAATGGTCTTGAAGTGTTTTGAAAGGGGAAAGATGCAGTAACAATAACTCTGGGCTTTATTTA
This sequence comes from Maccullochella peelii, assembly GCA_002120245.1. Lineage (NCBI taxonomy): Eukaryota > Metazoa > Chordata > Actinopteri > Centrarchiformes > Percichthyidae > Maccullochella > Maccullochella peelii. The sequence continues at coordinate 39,086 of LKNJ01005018.1, read as the reverse complement.
AAACTTCCTCTTTTGTTTGCGTGTGAATTTGCAATCATGCATGCGTATGCTCACACACACACACACACACACACACACACACACACGTAGTTTGGTTTAAGTTAATTTTAAGTTTAATTTTGATTTGTAAAGCGATTAAAAAAAAGGAAAATTACTAGAAAATTAAACACAGTAATACACCTCTACACAATAAAGCACCTCTACTACTGCTTCTAATGCTACTTCTACCACTGCTACACAGACACACACACACACACAACCACACACACACACACACACACACAATAGTTTAATTTGAATTTAGTTGAAGTAGTTGAAGTTTAAAATAAAACATGGAAATTAACAGAAATAACCACAGTATTACACAAACACCTCTACTACTACTACTAATACTACACACACACATTTGTAGTTTAGTTTAAATTTAGTCTATATAAATGGAAAATACACGAACACATCTTCACATGCTTGAGATCATACACTACAAATAACAATACCTGTGATATTCCTTTGTTACCACTAGATGGCACTTCAGCATCGTTTTTTTTTTTGTCATTAATTGTCGCGTCCAAAACTCTGAGCATGTTCAGCAGAGGAGCTGTTTGTTCAACTATTCACCTTCGCATCTTACTTTAATCTTTCCTAAGCAGGAAAATGTCTTAGTGTTTTAGACAAACAGCTGATGCATTTGTCAGATCAACCATGAGAAACCAAAGAAAAAAGTAGTTATTGTAAGATTGCTAATTCATTTTTATTGAGGTTGTCTTTATACTTTAGTCATTTAACACCACTCATGACTTCTGCTATAAACAAAGGTTTTCAACTGTTAAGTCAGCCTGAGTTAGTAAACCACAATAAGTCAATAAGGAAGATGATCTCATCTTCAAAATAAAAGTGTCCAATTTGCAGTTAGAGAATAAATTGGAACCAAGTCCAGCACCAAATGATCACTTATCAACAGCACTGTTGATGTCACTAGCACCGTTGATAAGTGTCAGGAGTTCAACTCTTACCTCACCATATGATGAGATTCCTGGCTTTCAAAACCCACTTCCTGGCCTGAACTGTGTTTTGCAACCACGATACATTGTTCAACCAAATTTCAAAATGCTCTGTCACCTCCACTCCAGAGTTTCAGCCACTCAACATTGACAGACACTCTATCGGTGTAGCAAGAAATCTCATCTCTACAAAATGTCATATTCAAGCCACAAAAGCAAATTACAAATTACAAAGCTGTACTATTATTATATGTGTTTTTTCATGGTGGACTGCTGCCTCCTCTTTTCTAGAAGTCTCTACACAGTTTAATCTTATTGTCAGTCACATGTCAACTTAACACAAGTTCTGTCAATGTTGTAGAGGTCTTACACCCCTTGAAAATAACTTTTAAAAAGCACCATCTAACCCTCCTTGATCACTTCACTTGATGGACTAAACCATTCAGTAAGGGTTTTATTATGAAGGAGGTTCTTACTTATGCTGATGTAAGCTTGACACTCTGATGGAGGGGAAGAGGTGGGGTTGAAAAAGGACATCGACTTCATTCAAGTGTTACTGCACTATGTGCCGAGGTAGTCTGCATATCTTTATATCTCGACTTAACTGTATGTAACTGCGTTTTTTTTTTCTTTTTTCTTGGATATAAATGACTGATTGCCAAATGGGTAAGGCCTGTTTTGCACTTTTCTCTCTTTTTATTGCTGAGAACATATTTAATATTTTATTTTAGATATCCACACTTTAAAACATTTATTGGCATTTTATTTTCAATTTGTGGTCTAAATAAAAATGTGTTATTTTATTTGTTAAATTGAGGAACAGGGCAACATTTCATGGCATTATCAACCGTGCTATTTACTTGCATGAAGTGTCTTTTAATTTATTGTATGTACTTAATATTTGTAATACTAGAGCCCTAATTTGTGGTAACCAGCTTTCTAGTTTAGAAGCAGCTGTGATATAAAAAAAATACATAAAAAATGCCTATTAGTGCACTGTGAGAACAGGTGGTTCTTATTGGTGCACAGCTCTTGGTATACCGCCTATCACTATCTGAACAGTGTGGGTCTCAGCTGAAATAGGGAAGAGGCAGTCATGCTCAGAACTCACAGGACCGCACACCACTGATAATAATATAAAAACAGAAGTTGCTATCTTTAGTTAGACATTTAAGCTATCCACCTTTAAAGGAACAGTATCAATCTATTTGCTGTATGTCCACAGTTAGTTTTTTCAGATTAAAACCAAAATCTAAATTTTGTAAGTGAAGTGATAGATGATTTATGCCTGTCAGCAAGATGTGTAAAGGAAGGGTGGGGAAGTGGAAGTCCTGTTTTCCGATCATTAACACTAAACGGCTCACAGATCTCTACAGGAAGTGTTGTTAACTTTATATTCTACGGGGGGGGGGGGNGGGGGGGGGTTCTCACAGGGGGGGGGATTTTACTTACATGTTGTCTCTAAATGTGTCACACAAATGCTATTCTCCTCCACCCTGCTGAGGGAGGCGCTACAGAGCTCATACCCTCAGGTCTAGTTTTCACTGGTAGCATAAAACTCTGCTATGTTTATTGTGTAATTTTCTATGCTGATGAGTAAGTCATTTACATCACTTCTGTTTTTGTCTTGTGGGAACCTCTCTCTGCTTGCTGACGTTCAAATCAGCCTTCTAACTTTGCCTAAAGCTCCTTTCCTACATGCAGTTAATAGCCACAGCTGATTTTCCTTGCAAGAACGTAGTGAGAAGAAAGTTGTAAGAATGCAGGTTTGCTACCTTGTGACATTTTCCTCAAATCCTCTGCTCTAGAACAAATGCAGCAACCGAGTAAACTGACCCCAAGGTTATGACATTCTCTCATGTATGATGGTTTTTAAGTAAATCAAGGGAGACTCTATAGGGTTAATGTAGTGAACAATGAAAAAGAAAAACTTAGAGAGCACTCCAATATGACTTTTTTATATTGCCACACAAGACGCCCTTCTTCTGTGGGCGAATCACTCTGGATATCATCTTAGTATATGGATGTGGTTTGTACAAGCTGTCTAGTGATGATACCAATGATAACTCTTACTTTTGCAAAGGTACAAACAAGCTTTGCAGACGGCAAGTTTCCAGAGCAGAGTACTTTCTAGAGCTGACAGGTAAGGTCAGAGTATTTTCCCACAAATCTTACCTGGATAATTGAACCCGGAAATGTAGTGGGTTAATGCATGTGTGAAAGGGATGGACACTATTACTGTAATCAGGTTAAAGGAACTCTGGTCTAGACTGCAACTCCTGTGATGCAATGACCACATTGGATTGATGATATAGAACCTGAAAGTGTCATTTGGCTCTGAAGATCAAGCACATTAATGGACACATTACAGCAACCTTCGAGTATAGTTTCCTTAGCAACCACAAAGCCTAAATGAAAACCTTTTCTTGTTTCTCAGTGGGACTGTGTCAGTTTTTCTTGATTCACACTGTGCATCACTTCTGAATGTCACTGAGCAACTCCAGTGTTGGAGTGGGGAGGGATGGTGGTAGACAGAGTGGAAATTTGATAAAGAGGCCTCCACAGAGCCGGTTTGCTGTGTTTGATCCATGTATTTGCATGCCTTGTGTTTTTCAAGAAATGTATTCATGGTTATATTTTGCGGTGGCAGATATCTTTCTTGAAAAAACCACACCACCTGTCTTGCCTATCTTCCAGTGAAACCTCCCTTCCTCATGCTGTGGTTATCTTTAAATATACATCGCTTTGAGATTTATTCAAATCATTATACAGTAGAACTGATCTATCTATGAAGTGACGTCTTATTTTACTTTGCACATTTGCTTTGGTTTACAAAGTGTAATACTTTCACAACTAAAGAAACAAGGTCACTAAAACTTCATCGTCTCCTTATCCAAATGAGTTTGAGTGTGTTTCCGCAAATGTGCTGATATCTCAAAGGAAGGCTACAACAGATGATTAGGCCATCAAAGTAGATATGTCATTTTTTTAACCGAATATGTTGATGTGATGAAAGTCGTGTGGGCTGATTGTTAAATCTGAAAAACAGAACCTGAATTCCTGAGAATCTATTTGACATTTTTGCTTCGATTTTTGTACAGTTTCCTCGGATTTTACAGCAGATGAGAAGATGGAGATTGAGAGCATTAAGACGCATAAGAAAGACCTTCTGGATGATATCCAGGTACATACACACATTTATTCATTTTGGGAAAGTGACTTGTCCTGCTCTTAATATTGACGAAACAAGTGTTAAAGACTTTGCTTTCATTCTGTCCTGTCCAGAAGTTAAAGATGGAGATAGACAACGTCATGGCGGAAATACTCAGCTTTGAGTCTGCAGAGGAAAAGTGAGTTTTAATCTGATTAAACCACCACACCTACTTTAAAAACAAAGTTGTTCTTTTTATAAAACTACCCACTAGTAAATGCTCCTACGTAATTTTTCACTTTCAAAGTTGCTTTCCAAAGAACTTTCCCCCATGTGTCATCTCCTGTTGCACTCAACTTCGGTTCTCAACGTCTTTACTCAGAGGATTTTAAAGAAATACTTCAATAAAATAACATTTAAAATATAAGTTTATATTGATCCCTTTAAAATGGGCACTTGAGCTTCCAGGAAAACAATGTGCCTTCAATTGATACCTAATAGTCCATTGGCTCACAGTACATTTAAGATTACCTCATTGTCTAATGTTGTGCCTGAACACACTGTGGCAAAAGGAAATATAGTCCCATACACAATTGTTGTTTTTACACTTTTTTGTGCGGATTAAACAAACAAGATATAGTGTGTCAATTACAGATCTTCAGAGGTGCTGGTAGGTGGTTTCGTTATCTTTGGACAGGTCCACAGACAGAGTCTGTATGTTAATGTTACGATTAAGCAGGTGAAGGACCCAAATGCAGACACAGTAGAAGCTTAAAGCAGTTTTCAAAAGAAGGTTTATAGAACAATTACTGGGTGCTGGTAAGCCAAGTAACACTAAGGTATCTTCAAAAAAGTAAAAACCACAACAGGTAGGTAACAAGAAGCACAGAGACAACGCAAACGCACCGTAGGGTAATAACACCACACCGCACACAGAGACAAGACAGGCTTAAATAGAAACAGACTAACGAGGGAAATGAACACAGGTGAGTAACAAAGAACAAGTGGAGCAAATAAACAGATAATCAAGACAAGGGGAAAACACTAGGGCAGGAACACACAGGAACAAGACAACCCAAACTTCAAAACAAACCAGGAACAACAAAAAGTCCACAACCAAGAAAATAAAAGTCCAGATCCTGACAGCTAAGCTAAGATAAACAGCTGCTGGCTGTAGCTTCAAATTTAGTGGACAGATATATTCTCATCCATCTCTTGGAAAGAAAGCAAATAAGTGCATTTCCCAAAATGTAGAACTATTCCTTCAAGCTAAATAGGTATCTGCGACTGTGCTGGACAGCAACATTTGAGCACCTCAACGTTTTAGCAAAGATATTATTTTGTTGGGATCCAGTAACTACAGCTCCCATGAGTCTTAGCCCTAGGAGTTCTATCAAAACCTTGCAGTAGGTGAAGTTTTTGCATGCTAATAAAATATTTTTTTGTTTTATCGAGGTTGAAATGACAAGGTTCTATGTTACTCGAGGACAGTATTTCACAGAGGCTGATTAAAAAAAACCCTCAACGAGAAAATACATTGTTTGGCCGAGGCTAGTGGTACAGAAGCTAACTTCGGCTCTCTGTTGTTACCCTGTTGCATATTACTTAGTTGTTTGTACTCAAATGTATAAAGAGCATTATGTAATTACAATTATTTATTAATACAATTGATTTTTTTTCCATCAATGTTGCTTTTCCTGCAGCAAGACCATAGAGAAGAGCAAACAGTTCTCAAATGGGAAGAAGAAATTCAACATGGACCCCAAAAAGGTGAGCTCAGATGTGTGTGTGTGTGTGTGTGTCTGCTGATAGTCTTTTGAGACGAAATGAACATGTTTTAGCTCAAATATGCTGCAGAATGCTTGATAAGAAATGTCTTCTTGCTATACTTGAATGGTCTGAAAAAACCTTGTACATCTCACTGGGTGTCTCTGAGTTTTTTTAAGTCAACACCCTCAGTGAGCAGCTCTTGCTTGTCACTGTGTGGACTTCCTCTCACTTAACCACAGTGGGGTTGCTGTGAGACTATGAACTGACACTGACGCAGGTCCACAGTGCAGTTTCTGTGGTTTCAGTGGCATGTCAAGCTTGTTACTGTTGTGGACACAAATGTATGCAACAGCAAATACAAAGTAAAAGCATTTTGTTTACTGGAATACATCTACTCTGAACTGTAGCTGCTGTTTAAGGTTACCTAAACTTTAGAGGTTAACTTTAGGCCCCTTTTCTGTTTAGTTTATATTTTCTTGTGTTGCCTGTAAAACTTGAATATGTTTAGATTCCTAGATCAACATTACAGGGAAATAATAAGCTTTCTAACCAATATGAAAGTGTGATATGCAAAAGAGATGTGGTAAGATGTTTTTCAGGAGTTTTTCAGCAAATTACATTCAACACTCTAAACATAATACTCTTTCACATCTGGTTCTGTTTGGCTACATTCTGCTCCTGTGCTCTATGTGGTTTGTTTTTAGTTTTCTGTTCAATAATTTGGGTCTCTAACACTGTCATGAAAAGATATATTTGTGTCTTTTTCTCGAATTGACAGTTTGCATTGAAACATATGTGTTTTAGGGAAAGAATCACAACCTCATCAATCTCATTACATACAGCAATTTCAGCATTTAGAAAATGAACTCTCATTTCTTTATTTTTGCCTAGGTTGGCAAAGGCAACAATCTTGAATCAGAGGTTGCTACTTTTAGAGATCATCTGTGATTCTTAAATATATTTACTTCCATAGCAAATATATATTTTTAACCATCCTTTTCCTCTCCAAACCCTGTGATTGAGGAGAAAGAAGAAGAGAAATTGGTTTTACGGAATTGGGATTAGAGAAGCTGCTAACTCGTTTGGTCTTACCAACCGGAGATGAGATCATTATGAAACTAAACACATTTAACCGCAGCCAGCACAGTAGGCAGTGTGTGTGTGGGTGTGTATTCATGTGTCTCAAGCACTATATCATTAACTAAGAATGGTACTTACATGTGCAAGTTTAGCTGTTGGTGCAATAAAACCAATCATGAACAGAAAACAATGTGGTGAAATGAAAATGTATACGTCCAGTAAACAATCCAGTGTGTGTGTTTGCATGCAGGGTATCAATTACCTGGTGGAGAATAAGCTGCTGGATGGAAGTGCTCAATTCATCGCTGAGTTCCTCTACAAGGAGGAGGGACTCAACAAGACAGCCATTGGAGAATTTCTTGGAGAAAGGTGAGAAAGAGGAGGAGGACGGATGGAAGACAAGGGGGTGAAGAGGTATAGAAATAATGAGGATTATAAGGACAATGGCGGAGAATAGCAAGTAGGAAAAAAAAGAAAAGGGATGAGGAGGACATTGCAGATTTGAGACAGAAAAGGTAGAAGGAAAGAGTGAAAATAAATATCAGGTAGATACAGGAGAAGAAGGAGGAAGAGACAAAGGAAAAGCAAAGGTAAAATTCATGGGAGAGAGGCAAAAAAGGTGGAGGAAGTAAAAGCAGCCATATAAGGAGGAAGATGGGGAAAGAGGAGACTTGTAAGGAAAAATGAGGAGGTGAAGGGGGATGAAAAAGGGAAGAGCGATTAGAGGGTAGGTTCCAACAGGGAAAGTGAATACCTTCCTCTGGTTTCATGTGTCTTCCTGCCCCCCATCTGTCCCACAGGGAGGAGCTCCACCTCCAGACCCTGAAGGCCTTTGTGGAGCTGCACGAGTTCTCCGACCTCAACCTGGTCCAGGCCCTCAGGTAGGCTCCTTTTATCTCCACTCCTGTGTCATCTAGAGTACTCTCAATAGAATACTTTTACCTACTTAAAAGGTTAAGGGGCCTAGTTTATAATCATGAAAGGATAATAATGAAAAAAAAGTCACAAAGATCACTAAAATTAGTAATTGGTTAGATTGATTTTGGACTGGAAATTGTCTAGCAATTGTTAACAAAATACATTTAGAATTGCAGTAATTGTAAATTTCACAATTTTCACAGAATTATGACCAAAGCATGTTGGCAGTAATGTTTTTTATTGTATGTGAAATGGTGACAGTATTGTCAGGAGCAAAACACAATTTGACACTCCACTGTTAAATCCATCTTTAACACTGAATTCTTGGTGTCTCTGAACTTTTCTGTCACGTAGTGTCATTGTATCTACTACTATCAAACTACCCACTGTTGTATAACATGATTATATAATCCAGATTACAGACAGTTACCACCTAATCATACATATATATATATATACATATACCACTAATCATATTTGTCACCAGCCACCAACACTAGCCACAAACTTCAGTGAGTTTCCACATAAAGTATAACAGGGGCAGCTGTTAACATAGAAATGTTGGCAGCCACATCAGTGGAAAGTAGGCTAACACTCTAGTACCTGCGTCAGTCAGTGTCTGGCATTTTACACATAAAAATCGGTTTACTCGTCATGGGGAGTACCGCTCAGCTTGGGAAAACAGTTGTTTGTGGCTGTGGAGGGGCTTTAGTGATGTCATCAGGGTTATCTCGGCTGTGGTTTGGTGGCAACAATTTGTTTGAAACATGTGGGCATTGAGCAGGCAGCAAAAGTCCAATGAAAAGATAGTTTGTGTTATGAGAAATGTAGGATCCAAAGTTTTTCTGGCTTGACAGAACTAGTAACTAAAAGTGACAATATCTCTGCCTCTGCTGCAGCCATTCCTGCCAATGTTAGCATGCTAACGCTCTAAACTAAGATGGCGACCATTACACCTGCATTGCATGTTAGCATTGTCATCATGAGCATGTTAGCATACCGATGTTAGCATTAAGTACAGCCTCACAGAGCTGCTAGCATGGCTGTAGACTCTTACTCTTGTTTAATCTGTCTCTTGCAAGTCCTCCAACTTTATGGAAGTGAATATAATGAAGTTGAAGGAGGTAGCATTAAATACGTGTTCAAGTAAAGTACATGTACGTCAAATTTGTAAGTAGTACAGTACTTGAGGAGCACTTAGTTGCATTACATGACTGGAAAGAGAAGGAAGGAGAGTTATTGTAAATCACAAAACCACTACAATTATGGAAAATTAATGACAATACTCCAATGATGTGTGTTTGTATGTTTGTGAGTAAATGTTAGTATTATCACATAAAATCACACATGACTGATAGGCTAATCACACACACTGACTAGTCTCCAGATGTGTGTTGGCTGCAGGTGCAGTTTCCAAGTGATGAGCATAACATGCAGTTCACATACTGGTCAAAAACTTAAGTAAACAAACACATTACATACAGAGGTTCATTTCATTGTGGTGTAACAGACAGTTCCTGTGGAGTTTCCGTCTGCCTGGTGAAGCCCAGAAGATCGACCGTATGATGGAGGCCTTCGCAACACGCTACTGTGACTGCAACACTTGTGTCTTCCAGTCGACCGGTGAGTTTCACTGAACACCCATCTGTCCACTTCCTGTCTGGACTGTGTGTGTGTGTGTGTGTGTGTGTGTGTGTGTGAAAATGTGTGTGTATGTGGGATGTGTTTAAATGACCACCGTCACCTCTCTCGGTTTGACTTTGTGACTTTCATTTCTTATTTTTTCTTTCCAGATCTTTCTCTCCTCTGACTTTGTACTTATGTGAACTACATTACTTACAATCTATATGATGGGTATTATGTTGCTTCCTCTTATTCTTTGTGTGTGCGCATCTTCCTCTGTAACACCAGACACATGCTACATCCTGTCATTTGCCATCATCATGCTCAACACCAGCCTCCACAACCCCAATGTGAAGGACAAGACCACTCTGGAGCGTTTCATCTCCATGAACAGAGGTATCAACAACGGAGAGGATCTACCTAATGACCTGCTCTCGGTGAGAATCACTGGCCAATCACAGCGTACAAACTAGACACCAGGAAGTAATAACCCAAATGTTATGATAGCTGAATGTTCAAGTTCTGGAAGAAAATTGGCCATCAATTTTTGCCTTTGGAAATTTGATTATTACAGTCAGCCCGTGGCTCGGTACAATACATGATACAAGGTCCACTGTATTTTTAAAGGATAGGTTCACAGTTTTTCATGTCTGTCTCAAACAATAGTCAGGCACCCATATGTACAATGAAACAGGTTTTGCTTGTTAGAATTATTCCTCCTGTTCAAACTGGCCGTTAAGAGCTGTGTGCAGTCACTGTGGCTTACGTTAAGCTAGCTGTTGATGGCCAGTAAACACCTCTAAACTATAAGCTGACTGCTTGTTAAACCACAATTTCTTGTTGTTTAAAACTTTTTTTTACACGTGTTATATCTGAATTGGTGAGTCGCAGGTGTGGAGGCCTTGAAGCTGTTTCAAGGCATCGCTGATTGAGCTGTGCTACGTAACTACAGAAATGTAACGAGTAATGTAACTAATCACTTTTGCTGTCGAGAAAAGTAACGAAATATAATGACTAATTGATTACATTAATTTTTTCATGTAACTTGCCCAACACTGCTTGTGAGTAGGATCAATACATTGTTGGTTTTGGTCTTTTCATGGGATTTCTTGACAATAAAAAAAAGTAGAATATTGCATTTTCAAGCTTCAATTGAAATTTACCAAATCTAGTTAATACTGCAAATGGTTTTTCAGCTCCACAATTGTCATATTTTTGTATCAAAATATATTGTTACAACCCTATTAGCCTCCATGCTATTATTGTGTAACATAGATTTACTATTAGCTGTTAGATTGTGAAATAACTAAATGCCCAGTTTCGAAGTTTTTGATGACTCAAATCATTTTACATCCCCAAAAAGCAGCTTCTCTGCCGTAGAATCCAAATGCACTTCTATTTGTGTGGAGCTACTGCAGGTGCAGACTTTCTTAGGGTATTCAAGTGAATTCCTCTACTTGATTTAGCAACCCAGAAAATGTCTGTTTCACTTCAGATTGCATAGTTTTCATTTCCCAAGCATGCAGTTCTACATAGAGTAGAAGGGACTACAAAAAGAGATTATACATACCATACATATTACTCTTCGTGAGATGTCAGAGGTTGATATAAAAATGAGTTGATTAAAAAAAAACCCGTACAACTGATTTCTCTGCTTGAAAAAATAATACCACTATCTCATAATCGTCACATAATCTGGAACAGAAACGAGACCCAGTTTTCACCCACAGGCCAGTCACAACTAACAGTAGTCTGCAGAAGGTGGTGACGAACAGTGTCCCAGACTGTGGGATGGTGTTAGATTAGTCCCATGCTCTCCAAAAACATCTGATTCAGTGTCACTCTTATACGGAAGACGAGAACGGCTGTGCTTGCAATTATTATTTCTTAATGCCGTTATCTTGAGATCACAAGTTAATTATTTCCTTTAATTATTTATTTATTAGATAACCAGATAACCAACCCGTTATCACGAAAAAACAAAAGGTAGTTTCCCATTATTAGCTTACTTATAATGTTTATCAGAGATCAGGAGAGTCATGGAAGCACGCATACATGGCGTCTTCGCAACTGTAGCAACTGATTTAAGCTGAAAATGTCAAATCAATGGGCACCCATTACTGATCATGGCATCAGACTTTATTTCATTCAAGGTCTAACACAGGCAGAAATTGTATTATGTCTGTTAGAGATAACATTCAGATCAGTCCTTGTCATTTAAGGAGGAGACTACAAGATAAATTAACCCGTTATCACGAGAATACAAGCTTTGTTATCTCGAGATAACGAAATAATTAACTCATTAAAATTTTTAACATTAAAAAAATAATTGCAAGCAAGGAATTCCACACGCACATTTCAGATAAAATTAAAAAGGCAAACTCTATGCTGGCGATAATTAAAAGAACTTTTCAAAATTTATGTAAGGAAATATTCTTACCATTATACAAATCTTTGGTGAGATCTCATCTTGAATTTGCAAGTTCGGTCTGGTGTCCTTATAAATTAAAATATATAGAAAAAATTGAGAAAATTCAGAGAAGAGCTACTAAACTAATTCCAGGTCTGAAAGAGATGCCATACGAAGAGAGGTTGATAACATTACAATTACCAACCCTAGTATATAGGAGACATNGTGACCTCTGGAGTTCCACAGGGATCTGTGCTGGGTCCGGTACTCTTTGTTGTCTATATAAATGACTTACCAAGGAGATACAATCTGATGCATATCTTTTTGCAGACACAAAAATATTTAGAATAATTATTAAGGACACCGACACAGTCCATCTTCAAGACGATCTCCATAGTATGAGTAGTTGGTGTGATCAGTGGTTACTGAAATTAAATCCAGAAAAATGTAAACATTTACATATGGGGAGAACAAATGACAATACAGTTAATTATACAATTGGAGAATTGGAGGTTCAACAAGTGGAAGAGGAAAAGGATCTAGGTGTAGTGGTTGATAGTTCACTTGAATTCCGCACGCACATTTCAGAAAAAATTAAAAAGGCAAACTCTATGCTGACAATAATTTAAAAAACTTTTCAAAATTTATGTAAGGAAATAGTCTTACCATTATACAAATCTTTGGTGAGATCTCATCTTGAATTTGCAAGTTTGGTCTGGTGTCCTTATAAATTAAAACATATAGAAAAAATTGAGAAAATTCAGAGAAGAGCTACTAAACTAATTCCAGGCCTGAAAGAGATGCCATACAAAGAGAGGTTTATAAGATGGTTCACAGAATATATGATATCACAGCCCATCCTGTCATTCGATTTTGGAATAACTCATCAGTATGAGTTAAGAGGTAACTCCTTAAAATTATTCCCACTAGTGTTTCTCTGAAAAGAGAAAAAACTTTTTTACACTTTGTGCTGTAAAAGCATGGAACAAGCTTACAGAGGATGTAGGATGTAGGATGCTCCTTCAATTAATACTTTTAAAAATAGGTTGGATAAATTCTGGTCAGCAAAGGATATTTTGTATAATTATAAGGCTGATTTGAGATTATCGTTATTTTTTAAATTAAATGTTTTTGTATGTATGGTTTTGTGCTGTAGAGTCTGGTGTGGAGGATTTATATCCTGTACCAGAAAACTTTCAATAAATCACCTATGTTAGTCTCTCCCTGTTTGTTTACACANTCCTTAAAATTATTCCCACTAAGGTGTTTCTCTGAAAAGAGAAAAAAACTTTTTTACACTTCGTGCTGTAAAAGTGTGGAACAAGCTTCCAGAGGATGTAGTGCGGGCTCCTTCAATTAATACTTTTAAAAATAGGTTGGATACATTTTGGTCAGCACAGGATATTTTGTATAATTATAAGGCTGTTTTGTTATTATCGTTATTTTTTAAAATTAAATGTTTTTGTATGTATGGTTTTGTGATGTAGAGTCTGGTGTGGAGGATTTATATCCTGTACCAGAAAACTTTCAATAAATTTCAATAAATAAATTTCACTAAAAAGCATGGCCGTTCTCGGCTTCCGTACTCTTAACTGAAGTCACACACACAAACATATTGACTTTGGTATTTCAGTTTGAGTGAATGGAATAATATGTAAATGGTGACTGCGGCATTTTAGGTGGCGATTTGTACCCACATTGCTTGGACCTGTTTAGACTTTGCATTTAATTTCCTCTGATTGGTGTTTAGACTTTAGCTCAGAAGCGGATGGTTCAAGACATTAAATGGTAGTAATTTTTTTATGTTACGTTTTTTTTTTAAACTCCTTTCTACTTAGAAACTGTACGAGAGCATTCGCAACGAGCCTTTCAAAATCCCAGAGGATGATGGGAATGATCTGACACACACCTTCTTCAACCCTGACAGAGAAGGCTGGCTCCTCAAACTTGGTGAGACACTTCTCCAAAATAGTCTGTTTTTATGAATAATTTGGGATGTTTAACAGATTTAAACACCAAAATTCCTAAAGCAAATGAGAAGAGGTTTAAGTGTGTTTCATGCTGCTGTGCTAAATTATATTTAACTAAGCTGCTACATTAGGCTAAAACATAAAGTACAGAGGAAGCAGGAAGAAAATGACCCAATAGTGGAGTATACCCTCATGTGTTTGCATGCAAACCACACAATGTCAGTGTTAGGCTATGCAGAAGTTTACCTTCAAACAGATAACCTCAAAAGTTTGTATTTTGGTCAGCTTGTTGTGAAGTTGCACAACTTTTGAATGCTTGTCTGTTTCCACTGACAACTGATAGCGCACCAAATAACATACAGAGAACTTTATTTTTTGCTTTCTCTGTGTTTTTAAGGAGGTCGGGTTAAGACGTGGAAGAGGCGATGGTTCATCCTGACTGACAACTGCCTCTACTACTTTGAGTTCACCACTGTAAGGCTCCCACACTGCTCCTTTTAAGTCGCCTTGACACACAGTGTATATGCAAGTCTTTCAAGCCCTAGCATTCCTCTGCTCACTTTTTATTTTTTACATTTTTTTCTCCATCACTTTTCCCCCCCAGCCACATACAGACTGCCCTTAATAGAAAGACAACAGCCAAGGTCGTTTGTTCAAACACTTAAAATGACCCCTTGTTGTCACTTGTTAGGATAATTCCTAAATTCTCTTATAATTCAGTCGGGTGCTGCAAAACCTCTTAGAGAGGAGGTCATGTTGTGTGGTTGTGCTTGCGCAGCATGTAACTTCAACACCGTAGACATTGGTTTATTTTAATATTGAAGCCAAACCACCAACCGTTACCAAGAAGTTCTAGTTGTAAAACCTAACAGATCAGAAAACGCTCATGAGTGTTTTTTTGGAAGTTATTTGGGTCACGTTAGAAGGCCAGATGTCACGGCCAAAATAGAGGTGACCTAAAACCTAATAGAGTCTCTCTTTGGTTTGGCTGTGACTATCCTTCTTCCTCCTGATACGTCACCCGACCCACTCCATCTCTTTTCCATCTATCTGCAGGATAAAGAGCCCAGAGGCATCATCCCTCTAGAGAACCTTTGTGTGAGAGAAGTGCCATATCCTCGCAAACCGGTAAGATACTGTCAACTGTGTTTCAAATTGTACTGTACTGAATAGGGGGCGGTCTGTGGATGTGGAACACTAAAGTTAGGACAATAGATAGACTTATAGATTGATTATCACGTGGTTCTGGTGTCGTCTAGTACTGTCTGGAGCTGTACAACCCCAACAGTCGGGGGCAGAAGATCAAAGCGTGTAAAACAGAGACGGATGGCAGAGTGGTGGAGGGGAAGCACCAGTCCTACACCATCTGTGCTGCCAGCGCAGAGGAGAGAGACTCCTGGATCGAGGCCATCAGGTCAGACCACACACATACATGAACACACACACACATATATATATATATATATATATACATATATATATATATATATATATATGTACGCGATTGTGCAAACGTCCAAACAAATAGCAACATGTACATAACCAGACACGTCAAAACACACTGTTACAATGCACGCACACATCCACCTGTACGCTCCCGCAGTCCTTCTTGTATTCGTATACTTGTGAGGACCATTATTAAGTAGGTTCATTTCCTAAACATGTTTACATCTAAACTCAAAGTATAACTCTGTGGGTTGAAAGGTATATCTGCCTACACCCAACTCCACGGCTGGGTGAAGTCAGGTGTGGTCTGTTCTGCCTGAGACCACATCCAGTTGTGATCAGATCTCGTAATTTGATTCTACTATGGAGTGACATTCTACACAGGATGTGGAAAGAGCACATGCAGTCACTTATTTTTACTTCTTTGCGCTTTCATCATAACATTTTACTCATTAACTTAGTGGCTAGAAATCTGATTGTAATGAAAGGTGCATCTATCTTCAGTTCACCAAATAAAATTGTTTAGATAATCAGGTCAAACTCGGAAAATCTTTCTGATAGTCTGACAACTTTTGCTGCTAGCCTCAATTGATTTGTTTTAGAGTAAAAGTTATCTAAAATAATCTTAATCCAAGTTCTATTCCTAACCATACACCTGCATTAATATATATTTTTGGCCAGTTGGGCAGTGCAGCAAGCTGTAAACACAAGATTAACATATTATCACTTTAAAAAGTTGATAATGCAAACCTTCGATTCAGAAATGTCCTCACTACGGCGGTTTAACACTGAAATTGGTCCTCAAGATGATAGCATTAAAAGCCTACACACACACACTAATATTGCTGCATCAGCCTGTCTATAATGACGATCTTCTTTACTTCAAACAGAGCGAGTATCACCAAGGATCCATTCTACGACTTGGTCTCAGTCCGTAAGAAGAAGGTGATAAACCAAGCTCCTCAGGACTGAGCTGCCTGTGTCCCTGCGTCCCCATGGAAGTTTATGGTACTGCACCACAGTGGGCTTGTGCCCCTTAAAGTTGTATTAAACACTCTGGAACACAACTGAGCGAGGACTCTGGAGGCTAGACACTGACGGTGGTCGTTTAGTCTAAAAGAGGGACTTCTCTTTCCACTTCCCTTTTTACAGACTGAACTAAACAGTGTCAAAGGCGAAAAACATTGACTCATTTCTGTTGCCCTCACTGTCAGCCTGACAAGCCATAAAGAATTTGTCGACAAAATGGCACTGCCTAATATCTTCTACAACAAGAAGTTGATTCAGTTTCTAGAATCAGGAAGACAAATCAAGCACGTGATGTCCCAGCAGTTCTATGTGTGCTATAAAAAGGCGCTTCGCAGTGTCCTAACAGTTCCTATAAGGCTCAAATGGACATTTACATGTAAAGTAACAGTAGATAGCTTTACCTCTGCCCAGTGGATCATTTTTTCTTGCATGAAATGAGAGCTCTACAACATACGCTACTGTCATATGAAGAACGTTGCTTGTGTTTCATTTTGTAAATATAGATATATTTTCAAGCATTTTGTGGAATTCATTTTTTGCTGTTGTAAAATTTATAGTACTTTATAGAGTGACATAGAATATCTGTTCTAATGAAACCAAGCCTGCATTTTTTTTAATGTTCCACCTACCTTTAGTGCAATAAGTGCAATATGTATTCTATTTGCTTTGATTTAACTGCAATGTGTACACTGTAGTATATGAAAGAAAACCTTTTAGCTGTCATTGTAAGTACTGTATTTGTTGTTCTCATGAATTAATTATTTAATAAAAAGTGTTCAGGTGCCCGTCGGCATGCAAGACTGGATCCTGTTGTTGGTTTAAGGATCAAATAGACAGCTGTGTTTTCAGTTGAACGCACTCTGAAACCATGAGACCACACCTCACTTCCTCATATTTACTGTCTACGTGTGTATGTGTATGTTGATATGCTCAGTTCACATCCTCGTATGTGCTCCTTGAAGGGTGAAGCACCTAAACCACCTTTGCGGTTTATTGCAATATCACGCAGGTTTAAAACCCATCTAACTGTATTGAACTAACACAGGTTATGTACAGCTTCCCCCGGCTGTCTTCATTTGCTAATTTCTCAATAAACAGAGATGACACCTTGCTCTTGATGTTGTATTGAAAAGATGTCTAGGTTAAAAACAGGCTAAATTTGGTTGAAAAGGTATATTTTACTAAACATTTGTTTACATATCACCATTGTGTCAACAGCATTAAATTACTCTATCTCAGTGTGTAGCAGGTCCAAACTGGGCATTGAATTTGAGGACAATTTGGCTGTGGGAATACAGTTGATCCTGAAATGAAATGACCTCTTGATGACAAGATCTGACCTCTAATTCCATTCTCAAGAATTTTCAGTGAAAGAAAGACAGTGCAGTGTTATAGGATAAACTTGAAGATGTAATTCTCACGGGCAATAACATATTTTCATGGCTGCCGTGTGTCTGTAAAACTAGTCTATAAAGTAGTGTGAGAACGCCTCTTCCTGCTGCAGCTGACTTCCTGTTTCAGTGTTTCAACAGGCCTGCAGTTCCTCTGAGGCCTGAGCAAACACCCAGAGAAGACCAGCAGAGGGAGGACAAGGGAGGCAGCTAGTGGTAGCTTTGTGCAGTGCAATCATCTTTTCCATCTCAAACATTGATGTACTACTGTGTGACGCCACGAGGTGGAGCCGCAATCAAAGTGTTGCCTCATGTTTGGACAGACTTTCAGCTTACTTAGGATTTGACAAATATCTAGCCTTTCTCCCATTTCATTTTATTTTTACTATATTTATGTTTTTGTTTTTTAAAACATTTTGTTTTGTGTTCCTGGTGTTTTTCCTCATCAATTGTCCTGTATTGTTGTGAAGCCAAAGGCAATTTTCCACAATGTGGACAATGAAGTCCCTGAGCTAACCTAACAGACATGGTTTTTAAAAGGCAAAACTCAACTCAAAATTTGAATGAAAGCATAGTTCTGCTGTAAGAAATATAATATAAAACTAGGAAAGTATTAAATAGTTAAGTTTTCAGTCTAAAAACACTGAACAATCCAAATATATTAAAGAAATCTTCATGGCCTCTTAAGAGTTTTCCTTATCTGAAACCATTTATTAAGCACAATGAACAAGTGATCCCACAACTTATTAGTGCAAACAGACATTAATATGAATGCTTGGCAACATTCGTTTACAGATAAACAACAAGACAGACATCCCACAACACTTTGATTATTGATTTTACATGTGGCACCAAACATATAAGTACCTGAAGGACTGTACATTCATTTGGTCTTTCTGTAAGGCACTGGGATAAAGTACTTACGATATTGCACAGTCAAAGGTGACGTTAGTTTTAAAGGAAGTCACTTTGCAATCCATTTTAAGAATGTGTTATTTTGTTCTGTGGTCAGAGGGTCGGCAGGTTCACCTCAGGACAATTTACAGGCTTGTTTTTCTCGACGATGACTCTTAACACCTGTGAGAAAAGAAACAACGGTAGAATAATTATAAAAAGACATTAGTGAGGTGAGAGAGATATCATGCAGAAATTATTTGCGAGATCAAACGAGAATCCAGCCCTGATTTGCTACATAGCCCTGAATATAAAGCAGAGACACTATGGGATAGCTCCCACGGTGGAAACAGTATTGACAAATGTCTACCGGTGGACACATTTCTACCGTTGCACGGTATATACCGTCATATCACACAACCCTACTGGAATAGGTTATTTGTTTATTCTGGATTCAATCTTTATACAACCACTTTATTCCTGACTTACTCTCATTGTCCTGTGCAGAGTTGACAGTTTGCTCAGAGTTTGCCTTCCGGCTGAGTTTAGACAGCTTCTTATTCCTCCGTTTGGATGGAGATTTCACGATAACCTCAAAGTTGTCCTCGTTCTCATCAGTCCTGTTGGTTTCTGTGGGTGAAGGACACATACTGCCCGCCAGGCTGTTAACCGAAAGCTTACTGGACGATTTCCCCTTGGAAATTTTCGGCTTCCAAGTGAACCGCCCCTTCTTGTCCTGCGTGACTCCGTTTGGTGTCTTGAAGCTTTCGCTCGTGACTTCTGAAGGCAGCGGACTCAGCCGGTCCATCTTCTCACTGCTGGTCAGTGGAGGCCTTCCCGGGTCCATGTCCTCAGGAACCTCAGCCAGAGTTGACCCTCTCTTGTGTCCGGGCTCCTGCAGAGACCCTGTTGGACGTGGGGCGTCCCCAAACGCCAGGTAGTATTTGGGGTTGTAGTATTTGTGCGCAGGCACCTGGATATCAGCGTTCCGTGAATCCCCTAAGCTAACCTGGAAGCGGGATGTGGTTGCTGGTAAAGGCGGGCGTATGGGCCCCGCTTTGGAGCGTATTGTTGTGGTCATGTTAGCAGCAGGCGGGCTGACGTGGAACTCCTTGTAAAGGTCCATCTTCTCAGAGATGGCATAAAGCTCACGGAAGTCCCGGTCAAAGAAGTCAACCACCTGTCCCGTCATCACAGTGATCATGTTCCGGTCCATACGAGACGTACACCAGGAGAAACTGCAACAGGGACAAGTTCAACAACAGTTAAACAACTTCATTAGATTCTGTGTGTCCTCATTGGTCCATTAGTTTTACAGCAAACATTAAATCATTATTAAAACAATAATTTAACAAGTGCAACAAGACACAGGGGGAACAGACGGTCCTGATGGAGTTATTAGTGGAGAGAGAAGTTCAAAAGGACAAGTATGATGTGCACATAAGCACAGAGTGTGTGGTTATTTTGCAACATGCCTGCTGAACAAAGTTTAACCAGCAGATCTACCATTTCTCTGTGATCACATGTCAGCTGGTTGAAAAACAAAACATGAAAAAAGGGGTTTGTGTGATTTTAGGGAGGCTTATTTGGGTGTGACTTCACAATGTGTATGATCATCTGACTGTTCGTGTTTTTTGCCCCATCTGACTTCCTTTTTAGTGATGTCACCACGTTCCCAGATCTCCGCAGTTAACTTGGTAAGTGCAATGTTATTACTGATGGAACTGAGGGCCCAAACCTTCAAAAGAGTGCCTTATCATGCCTTAATGGCACCAAACATCATTTTTGACATACACTTACAATAATTTTCTGCTTGAGCTTGTTCGGACTGTTTCAAAACCACTACATGTAGAATTGTATGTAATTATAGAATCATTCAAAATATTGTGATGACATTAGTTTTTGTTTGTAAAAAAACTAGACTATTTTGGTTAAATTGGTGGTTTCAGAATTGCTTTCAGCCTTTCATTATCAGTGTCTCCGAGCAGGATCTTTTCATACTAACATACTAAGAGTCGCCAAAGTCAGAAATTTTCAAATCGTAGCTTTAATTAAATTAAATTCTTAAATTACTGTGTACTTGCCACAGAATTTGTGTTAAACAAGTAATACTAATTCACATAAGTACACATAAGCAGACCTTCACATACACTCAGACCTCACCTGTACGAGCCAAACACGACTTTGTCCCCGTCCACCAGCATGTACTTATTACAGAGTGAACCAGGCAGTCTGCCGAAGGACAAGCCGAAGCCGACTCCCTGAAGTGATCTGGCTCGGATGTTCTGCAGCCACAGAGGATCACAGTCAAACCGTGAACAGGATATATTTATGTGTGTATGAAAATGACAAAGTGCTACAACGCACAATGAAAATATTTCATACATATTATAACACTACAAACAATAACAAACAATCTGTCAGAAACCTTTATGGTGGTAGCTGTACTTCTGTAAAATGTGTCTAGAGCCATTCTCTTGCTACATGGTTGTGCTACATTCATCTCCTATGTAAAAGTGACGTCTTACCCGAAGGTGCTGTGAGCCAATCTGCAGCCTGGAGCACATATCCAGGAAGTGCGGCACACCACTGCCATCCAACAAGATGTAAACGGGCAGGGAGCGACGCCAGGCCGCATCCATCAGGTCTTGCAGGATCTGCGGGTCTGTGAGCATGTCCATCACTATTGCTATCACCTGTATGAGAAATGGTTGAATGTAGTTTTAATTTAAAGGCAACAACAATTCATAATGTGTTTTGACAGGAACATGCCGGGGGAACTGGTTAGTGCCTGGTGATTACACTATTTTGTGCAAGTTATACTGCAAGACTTTAAACAAAGAGTGATGGGGCCTTCATCCATTTACTGTAATGGAACAAACTAAACATGCAAAACTCTGGATAACAACAAGCAAGTACACACAGCACAAGCATAACTTTGACAAATACTACAAGAAGACTGAAAACAGAAACCAGACTCGGCCAAGTGCAAAAACAAAAACATTTGACTGAATTTCATTTGGCTGGATTATTTAAAAAAACACAGATGAGTCGACATGGCAAAGCAAAACTATTCTGAAAGGAAACACATTCATTTGACATTTGTTGTAGACTAACCTTTTTCCACAAAACTCTTGTACACATTGTACAAAGCATGGATTTAGATTTTAAAAGATGTAAATTCATGAAATTTCCTTCGCTGTTGGGTCAGCTTTTTATCATGCTGTGGCAGGAAGAAAAATACATGCTTCTAACCGCTGAAGAAGCATGAATCTCAGCACAGACTCACTACTCTGTTTCTCATCCATGTTACCTTTCTGAAGCCAAGAAACAAAAAAAAATCAATGAAATGCTTATGGGCAGAATGTCTTTTTAGACAGCTAACAAAAAAAACAGCAGAAGAAGCTAATCTGTCGAACTACAGCACTTTGCCACCCATTGATACACTCACCCTGAGGGCACAGTAAGGCCACATGAAAGAGTCTTGTTGTAGCTGTTGGCCTTGCAACAGTGGAGGAAAGCCACTGAGTTCCTGTCAGGCTTATAGATCATAGAGATAGAGCCTTACAACAAAAGGAGTTCAGTATCGGGGGGTTACATTTATCTCTGTCTTCAGAAATGTTCCCATACAGCTTTCGCTTTCTCCTCAGAGCGTTGGGATTAGTAGAGGTTTGCGCTTAGCTTTTACCAAATAAAGGAAGAGTTGCGTATGTAGGCAAAACAAAACAGATTTACATTCACTTTTGCTGAATTTAACTGTAACTTGTAAAAATGACAACTAAATGCTGAAAATGACCACAATGGTGGAGTGCAAGGGTTAAAACCACAGGTATATACCGAACCGTGAATTTTGTGTACCGTTACACCCCTATGTTGTCAGGTGGAACAGTGAAGTCAGTCCCGGCACCTCACGGGTCACATATATGTATGTCACGCAATTTGAGAAAAATGGCAAGCTATGCTTGGCCCGTGAAGTCTGCCATGTGTCTCTACCAAGACACAACAAGAATTTGTGACTCTTTGATTGCCTAATCTGACACCATCAGGCACAAAAATATTGAGTAGTCTTATCCCAGCACAACAGTGAAAAGTGTGATCTAAGGGGGGGGGGAGGAAAAATGTTTCTAAAATTCTAAGGTGGGTACTAGAGAAACGGCCACTAGATCAAAAAGTGTGCCCAGCAAATTTTGTGGCAATCTGCTTATTAGATTGGAGATGTCTTGTGTTAGTAAAATTTTGGCCTGCGAGTGGTGCTAAAGATCTCAGAATGTCTAATATGAAAAACAAATGTGTTTAAAAAGAGCATGAATGTGCTCAGTCCATTTCATGACAAGCTGCCCATTACATTTTGATATCTCTTATATACAAGGAGTTGATATTTTGGCCTCAATACACAAAAAGTCAGAGGGTTACCAAAAACATTAGGATTAAATGAACTTTATAGGTAAAATTAAGAGTCAGAGCCACAGGACTCAGACAGAAGTAGCATGTTTGGTCCATACAACAATAATATGTGATAGAGATCAATCTTTTATCCTGATAGAGACTAGGATAAAAGATTAAAAGAGTGAAAAAGGGAGAGGTAGTCCTTTCAAACATGTATGGACATGTTCAGTCCAAGCAGGGGATGAAGGTTTGGGAAATGTGTATTATTCCACTGTTCCCTGAAAAGCAAAGTCATGGAAAAAGTGCTACTTTAAATGTGCAACAAATGTTCCTCTGTCAGGCAGAAAAGGCCTGTTGTTTCCACCCAGTGTCTCACCAAGGAAACACGCTGCGTGGGCCTGTGAGGAGGGTAACAACAAGAGGCACAAGCTGGGACATGTGTGAACAGCAGATTCCGACTGGATCATCATCAAGTAAAATGAGGAAAAGAAAAAAAACTATGAGAAGAAATTTAATATCTGTGTGCAAAGACGATTATGCTGGTGGCTGGAGAACTGGTTGCTCAACATGTGTTAGTTTGTGTGTGTGTGTTATTATTTTAAGAATAGCTCCTTGCCTTTCTGATAAAGGACGACAGTCGGTATATTGGTTACATTCCGCAAATGCACGCCAAGCTAAACAACCCACTGTTTAATTTCTTTATCTGACAACTTTGGGAAACACCCAAAAAGATAGAAAAACTAAAATTGGCCAAATATGAAGTTAAGTATATGGAGAGCTGGGTTGCCGGTTCCAATTCCTGGTTTATCTAGGAAAATATCAGAAGAGGAAGTGAGCTGGTAAACAAAACACTCAGCTGATGTATATACCCACTGTGTGCCCAACATGACGAGGTCATATCTGGAAGGCTGAACTACCAGGAAGGGGCCAGTGATCTTGTTTCACCACTAGTATGTATGAACTTGTCTGAAACCAGAAATGCGAGCGAGCAAAACAGTTTTAACAAAACATTAAAGACAGGAATGCAAAAAGAAAATGTAAGAAAGAAAGTAGTGGGGAGGGAAGATAAAAGAAAAACAGAAAGGGGATTTCAAAGGAAAATTAAAGGAAAATCCATAGATCAGTTGCATAAGAAAGCCAATCAAAAAGAGTGAGTGTTTGACACATCCTGCTGTCATCTTCCCTGACCCAGTTTTAAAGAGGCATAAGGAGGTCTGCCTCCATGGAACAGATGACTCAGCTGAGCTCCAGCATTCTATGAGTAAACATTACAATGGGTAACTCAAACACACAGACCCACTTCAGACTCTCAGTCGCTGTGTGAGGAGGTATTAATAATCAAATATGGACACCCCCTGTGAACATACTGTTTTGTACTCTTGGTCTGTGGCTGGTTTTCATGGTTTGGGCCCCTTAATTCCAATTAAAAGGAAATTGTAATGCTATAACCAGGTTCATACTGCTTTTTAAGAGTGAAATGCAAGCACTTTCAAGGTACCTAAACCAAACATTTCCAGACTGTCGAAGCCTTCATCATCACATCTATAAATGCCAGGAGACAACAAACGAATACGGCGACGGGACTGTTTCATTTCAAATATTAAAATATTTTTGGTTTACATTGATTGTGTAGATGATGAAACACCAGATTATGTTCAAGCATTTTTCAAGGAGTATATTCAAATTCAAGCATATTCCTGACCTTGAAAACATAACAGTTCAAATTAAGCATTTTCCAAACTTTCAAGACTTCGTATGAACCCTGTATAACATAAAATAGTTTGCTGCCAACTTTGTGGCAACAGTTTGGGGAAGGTCCCTTCCTGTTGATTAATTGATCAAAAGAAAATGAATTGCAAAAGTTTTGACAAATGATTAAGAAATTAAGTCATAAGTCTGGAATATGCCAATAATTCTCTGATTCCATTTTTCCAACACTTAAACGTGAATATTTGCTGGTTGTTTTAGTCGGCTATGAAAGTTACTTATCATATCATATATTTAGGTTTTTTGGCCTGTTGGTCAGACAGAACAAGAGATATACATATGTTACATTTGTGATTTTTTTGTGACATTTTTCACTATTTCCTGGCATTTTACAGACCAGACAAGTAATGGAGAAAATAATCTGCAGATTAATTGACAATTATATTTGTTAGTTGCAGCCCTATTGGTTTTGGAATGATGTGTTCAACCATGCAAGGTCCTCATGTCCACATACTTTTGGCCATATAGTGTAGCACTGCTGCAACAGACACTAACCGACTTTCCATGATCAAACCATAACTATTTTGGCACTCTTGACAGATTTGCTAGCAAACTGACCTTTAAACATCATAAACACCGTTAACAAATATAATATATTTTGTCTTTGCAGCCACCGCAGATCACCTTATTTGTCATTCAGGTTTGTGGTTTGCTTACTTGCCTACTAACAAAGCCCATAGTAGCTTCTTTTGCCCCACTGAGGTGCAGCTCAGTGCATTAGATTATTTCTCCCTCTGCTGCATCTTAATGTTTCCTGACAATAACTAGGCCTACACATCAAGTTTATGTGGTTAGGCATGCTGACTGTACCCTAGTGTACATATGAGTATGTGTGTTATGAATGTAATGCTGCTCAAGTAAATTGGGCCAAAGGAAATTACAGAATTCAAGCAGGTAATAAAAGCATAATAGCTTCCTGTGGAGGGTGTTGAGTTAAGGGCTGACGCAGAAAACAAAACTGTGTTCTCTCACTACTTCAGTCCCTCACATAACACTGTATTCTTGCCCTGTGACAGCTAACTTCACATCACTGTCTTGTAATTTTCTGTAACATCTTTTAGTATCTGTATGCCATGTGACATGTATGAGAATGTCACTATTTATTTAAATAGTTGGACTGTATCATGCCAATACCTTTCCAAATGCTCTGTAACTATGTCTTTATAACACTAATAAAAAATGGCATTAATTATAATATTTATTAGGTTACTTCGCCCTGCTCATGTTGCCCTCCTGTCCTCACCTTGTTGGCCTCCTGGATGAGTCGGCGCACCACCTCCTTGATGTGAGGTCCATTGTCTTTGGGCGGGTGTGTGTGCACCGCCACTCGGGTCACCCCTCTGAAGAAACCCCCGCTGGGCCAGCCGATATCCAGCGGCGGCACCTCGGTGTCCGACATCTGGGGCCAGTAGGTGGAATGGACCCCCGAATCCGCGTCGGTGCCGGCGGCTCCCTGCTCGGACATGGGCGACGACGCCTTGCTGCCGCTGCTCTCATCATTACCAGAGTCGTACTGTTTGAAAGTGTTCAGCAACAGTTTGACTTCTCTGGCAGATAAAAAGTCTTTCATGTTGTCTTCTTTGAGTCGCGTTTTGAAGGCGCCGTCGCCATTCTTGAGCAGCTCCTCGATGGCCGCGCGCTGCTCCTCGCTGTAGTAAAACTCCGGTTTGGACTCCGGGACCTTGGCTCCGATGTGGCCGTCTTCCATGCACATGAGCTGGGATTCGGCCATGGCTGTGGCTGGCAGTGGTTACCCCTCCTGTGGGTCAGAAACTCTCTCATACCCTGTGGGGTCTGTTCGTTTTACCTACCTATGCGTGGCGCCGAACAGGTAAAAATAAAGCTGGGAAAGTTTTCATACCTGGCCGGGACAGAGAGAGGTGGGGCCCGGCGCAGAAAATCCACGCTGCCTTCACGTGCAAATGGAATAAAGACGACTGAAATATAGGCACGCCAAACAGACTGTCAAAGTGTAACATGTAGCATTAAGTAAATTAGCCCAGGCTACTGACGGTCAGTGAATAACATCAGATGTTTCTGTTGTTTGACATATTAATTAGTGCTTTTCTGTCATATTTTGATTTTGAATCATGGATGAATAAAGCCCAGTTCACATATTCTGTTTATTCTGCCACATTGTTCAAATTGTATTCTTGCAACCCAAATACACAACTAATCTCTGAACCATTACCAGAACCTTAAAATATAAATTTAATTCATCCTTTTAAAAAAGGAGGCGCTAACATTTAGAATGTCTGTTCAGAATTACCAACGTACAGATGGAACCTGAATGCAGCAGAGGTTTGCCTAGAAGGGGCTGGTTCTTCTGTGGAAACACGCAGGGCTGTAAGGAGTTCTGTGTAGTACAAACAAGATAGGCTGTGTCACAAGCCTGCATTGAGGAGTGAATGACAAATCCAAGGTTCAGTTTGACAAAGGCTTCCAAGTCAGAATATCTTCTCTGTACTTTAAGGGTACACTCTACACCTCCACCTGTTACAGAGCAACATTATCATTAATTTCCACCCACCTGATGAATCCAAGTCCAATATTCACTCTCTTTTAGCTCTGTTTTTGGTCTCTACCAATTCCTGAGGGAAATATATGTCTCTTTAGCTGCTAAATGCTCCACTGTGTTTACCAGCTAGTCACTAACTGTCTACCGTTTGGTGCTGAGCAGATAGTGTACAGTGGGTTTTTAAAGTCTGTTTGCTGTAAACAGGTGCTTGCTGCCGCCAAAATACACCAAACAATGAGCTGAAATTCACTAAAGCCGAGGGGATCTGCAGATTCAGGTGATAATACTCTGTAGGTTCATAACTACGGGCGACACCTTTCACATTGTCATTTCATACATTATTATTATAACAATATTGAATATAGCTGCTTTAAAATACCAAAAGTAAAAGTATTCATTCCTGAAGCATTAATGTGTAAGCAGCATTTTAATGTTGTGGAGATCATTTTAATAACTTCATATACTGTCGAGTAGTTTAATCTACAACATTGCATCATATTTTATGAAGTAACAAGTAACAATAAAATAACTGTAGTGGAATAAAAAGTAAATATTTCCCTCTGAAATGTAGGCCTAGAGGAGTAAAGTATTAAGTAGCCTAAAATGGAAATACTCAAGTACAATACAGGTACCTCTAAATTGTACTTAAGTAGAGTACTTGAGTAAATGTACTTAGTTACATTCCATCACTGGACAGGACAGATCAAGATAATGTATGAATCATTTTCCTTTTTAAAAAAGTGTATTGTCAACTCTCAATAATAATGCAGTTTTTTCACTGTTTTTATTAAAAATGACACTTTGAAAAGAAATACATTATTGTTGATGTCTGAACTGAAACAGGTAACTACAGCACATGACCATGGCATTGCTTTGTCTTGGGCTTTGTTCACAAATCACATTTTTAAATATGTTCACCATGTTTAGGATCACTGTCTTATAAAAAAATCTCCTGACATTGACTGCAGCCAAACACTCGTCCTATTATATGTCTTGTACAGGACTCCAACAGTATGTGTTCCTCTCAGATGGGTTTGATGTGGTTGGAGGGGAACAGGCCTGTTTTGCCCCTCAGCTGGCCTTTCCACCAGGTCTGGTCGGAGCACTCCAGGACCTTGATGATATCACCGGCGGTGAACTCCAGCTCATCTGCCTCTTCAGCGTGGAAATTGTACAGCGCTCTGACTTGCAGCGTGGAGGGGGCTTTGTGCTGGGCACAGAGGAGGGGGGCATACAGGGTGAGACACAGACAGGCAGACAGACACACAAACTCAGTTCATGAACCAAGCATCATTTAATTTATTTTGGCAAAAAGGGTGACTTAAGTAATAAAAATAATACTCTTTTTTTTTGTTGCAGCCCCTTTTAAGCTGTAAATGGACAAATATTTTAGTTTCAATAAAATCTTGTCTGGAGAGGCTTTAGTAATTCATGCAAAACCATTATTTGAATCCTATTGCGTCATTTTGAGGTTGTGAAAGTGATCATATATACTGTTGCTCTCCACTGAAAACCTTGTGAATTCAAGTTGGGTGGTTTAAATGGCAAAAGGGTAAATGGCTGCATTTATATGGCACCTTTATCCAAAGCACTTCACAATTTGCCTCCCATTCACACACACTCTCGCACCGAGCCACAAGACGGGAGCGACCCTGTGTTTAGTGGACGACACACTGTACCTCCTGAGCCACAGCCGCTACTTCTTCTTAGTTTTTTTGCTTCTTTTGGAGATGAGAAAATGATCCAACATTTAATGCTCATGCTTTTAAAAACTCATTAGATCACGTCAACATGTTTTAACGGACGCTTAACGAAGTTGACATTTTGGAGATACCCAAACAACAGATCCAGTTTAAAGTCATCTGATTACTGTAGCTGGCTGCCATGCACACACACACACACACACACACACACACACACACACACACATAACCAGGATATCTTAGATGGATTGGACCCTTCAACAAATATGCACAAAGTAGCCTAAATATTGACAGGGACACACAGTAAACACAACCATTCAAACAGACAGCGTCGGTGTATGCATAGAAAAACAAAAACACACACACACACACACACACACAGTAGCCTGCTGTTGAGTACCTCTCGTGGTGCAGGTGTAGGTGGGCAGTGGGAGAGTGGAGGAGTTGGGTGAGGAGCAGGGAGAGGTGATAAATTGTCTGAGCCTCCTCTTCGCTGTTGGGACACAAAATACTTAGTATATTTTAACTTTACTTACAAATCCATTTACAGTACATTACAATGAGTGTACATTTCCTACTGTGTACAGGTCACTTACGCTAGGCTTCCATGAGTAGGTTTCCTACCTGTTGCGTTTCTTGTAGGAATATTTGAGTCTGTTTGGAGATGGAGTTGTTTTTGTAATATTCCACCAGCTGGTTGAGAGAAGAGAACTTTTCTGACCATAGGTAATACTGCCCTCTGCTGTCCCGCATCACCTTGAAGTGCTGCACATCTGCTGCGTGCCTACAGTGGAGTAAAAATACAGAGAATGAAACCTGTTTTACATAAGGGCAAATACTGACTGGCTTCTTCTGAACAGTCTTTTCACCCATTCTGAATACTAACGGTATAAAGGGTGTAGAATATGAGATTTTCATTTATCTTTTCTAAAAGGTTATATTTGTCCTTCACCATGGCCACTTGCCAACAAAACTCCACATTTAACAATATCAGTCGTTGATTTTCACATAATTCATTTTGATCTGATACCACAAATTATAGTTCCTGAGCCTCAGAATTTCTCTTTTGCGTTGCTAGGCAACATCTAGCTAAACAGGAAGGGGCTCACAAGGTTGGGCTCTGAGTTTTAACATCCTGACAGGAGAGAAAGGGAAAGTTGCTGATTGCTGTTGATCTAAAGAATAGAGAGTAGCGCTGCTGCTGCATGATATTATTAAAACTGTCTCGCTGTCAAATAAAGGCAAAATTGCCCCCCAAAATTATACAAAAAAATCGTGGTCACATTGTTGCAAGCAGAAAAGTTTCTCACAAAGAAAGTGCATCTGCTGGAGGAAGTGGTGTGGTCAAATAGTTATATTTACAAAATGCATAAAACTGAAAGTGAAAAGACAGTGACAGAGAACGGGAGAGACAGATGGAAACAAATGTTGGTTGCGAAGAATAAGACGGGGAGATCACTGACAGGCATCAAACCCAAAACAAAGCGAAAATATATATTGAAATAGTGAAAATAGAGGCCACTTTTACAAACCCTTAAAAACCTATTAGATCATGTCAACAGCCAGGAAGAACTAAATAAAAAATAAAAAATCTGAATTTGAAACTAGATACTAGCAGGCCTAGCATATGCTAATTCTAGTAGCACAATCTCAAATTTGCCTGCATGGAAAAAGATACTTAAAACGTACGTACAATGGGCATCAGCCAAGACAGTAACGGCTATCTCTCTAGCTGTTAGCCAGTCACTAACCACATAAATAAATACATACTAGCTAGTTGGAAAATAGCAACCAACTTTTAGCTATTGCCAGGTAGCTAGGTAGCTCTTTATTTATCCCCGTGGGGAAATTTCAGTCTCACAGCAGCGGAGATATGTGAGGAACAGAAAAGGAATAATAATGAGGAATCGATAAGGAATACAATAAATAAGAATAAGAAATACTAAAAAATACAAATAAATATCTATGCCATCAAATTAGTATTAAATGCTAGCTTTATATGCGCATATAGACACACACTGAATGTACCTGACAGAGATGGAGAAGTCACCTGGGGCTGCATTTCGAGTGCCCCGTATAAGGAAAGCCCCCACAGGCTGTGACATCAGCTTCTCCTGGGCATTGCTGCGACTGGAGTCCTCCTGGTACCAGCTGGAGCCATGGAGGAGGGAGGCAGAAAATGACAGAGGTTTCGGTGGTATCAAATATAGTAAAACCACATCTGTGTATACATGCTGGATGACCATTAATTTATTTTTGAGTGTGATGTGATGACTAGCTTTCCACTTGTACACTGTTCCGATCTTATCATCTCATCTAGAATTTTAAATTTAGGCAACAGCTTTTTCAGTTTCAAAAAATAGTTTCCTCAAGAAGCTTCATTGGAGATGACTTCATCCTCTGTTCTGTGTTATTTCAAAAATAGACCATGTCTGTCTATCTCTGTAAACTTTTCTCTTTCATTTTCTCTTCGGCTTTGTATTAGCTTTACCTGGGCAGATGAATGTTGATGAAGTTTTTGGGTACAAACCCCTCAACTCCATTGAGTTCTGCTTTGTACCAGTTTCCAGTGGTCTGCAGAACCTGACATAGTGGGACACAATCACACAAGACACATTCACATTGAGGTGAACATACTACACAGCGTTCTTTTCACATAATGCTGATTTCAACAGAAATGAAATGATGATTCCCTATCTGATTTATAGGGCTGATTGGAATACGTTTTCTTTGCGGTGCCTGGAGAAATATAAACATATGTATATGTATAACAACATGTTTTTTTTTTAAAATAACCTTTTGTTGATTCAACAAAACAAGCCACACTTCTTAAACCCAGCAGTGCTTATTGTTGTCTTAACACAAGGATCCATAGTAAAATTGGCAAGGATATGACTTAAATCAGGAAATATCTGATCAAAGAATATGTCATTAAGAATGATGTAATATGTATGTAAGACTTGACAAAGCAGTCAATGCTAACTGCTGCTACTTGACAGTTTTCGATACTCTATAGATCTGCTATGGACACATTTTCAGTGGTGCTAAAAATATTTAGTTTCGACACCCAGCCCTCCTGGTTTATCAGCTGATTGGTTTACGAGACCAGACTTTTAAAATATTATACAAATTGAGGTGCCGGCTTTCTAACTCCACCTACGAAAACCAGATCTAGTGAGAGTACATTTAGTTACTTTGGCCCTGTGCAAACTGAAAATGATTTTTCTCAGGTTTATGATAAATTATTGTGTGTGTTTGTGTGTGTGTGTGTGTGGTTTGTGTCTGTGGGGTTTGTGAAACGTCCTTTGGAGGCTGAGTGGTTTGTTCTTGTTCTGTACAAGCTATTACTGTATGCATTTTAATGTGAGGCACAATGAGCTTTATGTACACCTGAAATAAAAAGACTAAAATTAAAGGAATTTGCACTTTCAATGTTCTTATTGTTTTTAATACCCTAATAAGTCCCATTAAACTGTTAATTTTACTACTGATTAAGGGTGAAGAATCAGGTCTATAAACATCACTAACTTAATTTAGCTTAACTTAAGACGAAGACTAGCGTGTGAATTAGTGGTTTAGAGGTGACAGTCACAAGGTTCATCTGTGTGCAAAACATACAGAACTTGTTACACTCTGGTTGCCAGGACTCACCTTTCACCCTCTGGTGAGAGGAGAGGAAACTGTTTGCATTCTGCACTTGAATATTGTTACTATACTTAAATAGTTACTTAACTTTAATTGTAGCTTTCTGTCAAGCAGCCCAAAAAGACATAAAGATTTCATTGCAATGACCGCGCAAATAGGAAATAAACTTCTAAACTATTTGAACAACAGGATGCAGTTTCATCACACATTTTCATAACCTGCTGCACAAACTATTGAAGATCACTGCAGAAAACAGTGGCACAATGATGCAAACACTGTCGTTATTCACGCTGTACTAATGCATTGAATGTCCAGTCATGTAGGTGACATCGATTTACATGAGAACTCTGCCGGCACCACATCAACAGCCCCGCAATTTTAATGTTTCTCATACTGGGAGCTATTAATAACTTAAAAGGTGCACTAGGTTGCTGAAAACACAAAGAAGGAACTTTGTAGGGTTTGGTGTGAGTGTGCGTGTATGTTCCTTAACCTTCAATTGCTCTCCCTTTCTGAAGCTGAGTTCATCCTGAGCTGTAGCTTCGAAGTCGTACTTGGCTGTAGCCTCCATGGTAATGCAGCTAAAAGACAAAAAAAAATGGTATAAAGGCGTTATATGTAGGTTTACAAAAGGTAAAGCTAAAAAATCATTTAATTTACCTAACTAGTTAGCTGACACTCTTACGTAGAGCATTAACGAGTTGAACAACCCAGTTATCTTTAGGTGAAAGGATTACGTTTTTTAAGGAGGTCTAGGTTAAATATATATATAAAACCATTGTTTGAATGTGACGCAGGTCTTAACTACATGTTGAAATACAGGCATTAAAGGAAACAGCGGTTATATCTGTAACTTAGACATCCAAAGTCAACAAAATATAGCCCACTATAACCTAGATGTCTAGATGCATTTTGACTGTAATGCATTTTAGGAGGCGATGACAAGTTAGCACATTTTAAAGGTGTCCTAGGGTTGCCACTGGTGTAATAAATATTATCTGTTACGTGTCTTATCCAAGTCCAAAAGTAGCACAAAAAAGTGTTTTAACCTGTCTTCTCTCCTTCACTTCTCTTTTACACACATGAAAGAAATGGATTTGACATATGAAACCAATAAGCTGTCACAAGCTTCACCTGGACTCTACTTCATGAAACGTGCAATTGCATCCAGTATGTTGCACCTTCAGTGCAGTAGGAGGAAAGTCTGTATTGACAGCTCAGAAAACAGCAGGCCAACAAACCATAATTCAAAATGACACAAATTGTTGCCTTTTGTGCCACACTGAAGAGACAGAAACACTGTGTTACTCACCATGTATGTGTTGTTTCCCCTGCAGAGCTGAGAGAAGTGACAAACCCATGCTGTCAGCTCACAGGAAGCACAGTCAGACTGCAGCTTCCACTGAAACACGCTCTCTGCCGCTGCTGACCACTTGCACATGTAACAGGAGTTCACACTTAAGCACATGTGCAAAGACTTGCACAAAAAGAGTAGAAGTTACACGCATGGAACAAATGCTGTATGAACTGAAAGCAATATTTAGGTCCAAAGTATCTAAAGTAACTGCATGATGGCAGCTGAACCTTTTATTTAATTGTTAAATATACAGTGCACAGGTTAACAAAATGTAGCAGTTGAGTATTAACAACCCTCACGGCTGCCTAAAGGATGTTAAAGCTGACCTTTGAAGCACATTTTACCAAAACGTTACCAATTTCATACATATTCATTATGTGAAAGACCCACATCTGAGAATGTTTTGGGTGGGATCGAGGAACCAAGTACACGATAATCATAGCTATATGTTAAAATGCAAACATCAGGAATCTAACAAGAAATTAGCATGCTAAATGTAACATGCTAAACATCAGCATGTAGCTTTCAAGCATTGCTAGAATGTTATACTAACACTTGTGTTCATATGGGGCTCTAGACTTAAGGTAGAATGCGAACATACTAACGTTAGCATTCGGCTTAAAGTAGCTGAGCCTAAGAACATCTGGGGCTGACAAGGTACTACGCATACTTAACTAACTATTAATTTAACACAATTAAAGTTGAGCTAAATCTGATAATGCTGAGCTAGTTAACTAGTCTTTGGTCAAACAGTTTGGTGGGAAATTGTAAATTATGTGGCTTATTCATCAAAACAAAAGACACGCAATGTAAAATCAATAACCCACCTGGCACAGCCCTGCTAATAATATAGTTAACCTGATTGTACATTTATACTATGAGACAAAGAAACAATTAACTTTACTTTTCTGAATCAAACATGCCAAGGACAGAAGCACACTGGAGATACATCTATTACATCAATTCCTGTCAGAAAATAGAGTTTGCCTTGTGATGATGATGTGGTAATAATTCACATTTAGCAATCCTTCAGTAAGTAGGTGACAGGTGTTTCACTTGTGGTTTGCTAAACTTGTTTGCTTGGGTGGAGCTTCTGCTGTCTGGCCTGTTTACCCATATTTAGGTGGGTGTGACAGAATAAAGCCTTACTTTATTTCTTGAAGTTTCCAAGCTCATTCCTGTTACAAACTGGCCATTAACTGAACATGGCAGGAGATGGGGAAGCTCTGAGAAATATATCAGCTGCGAGAAGTGTTACATATCTACAAACAATTTCTGAGTCTTTAATAAGCCCTCCGTCATTCATTACAGTGAAATGTGACACAGTGACAAAGAGTTATCTGTATCTGTGGTATGATGTTTGCAAATTGAATCTAAGGGTCAAATGTTGCTGTAGTAATTATGTTTGCCACATGATGGCAGCAGACTGTAAAATAATAAACAGACCATTGGATACTGAGATATCTCTGTTTTTCACAACCACTTAAGTTCATTATAGTCACAAATTTTTCCCAGTCTCATGGATATACAGAGGGGGACATGTATGAACTATGAAGGCTCTTTGTAATGTCCTTATCTACATACTTAAGACATTTGGGTTTCAATGGACAAGACAGACATGTGTTTTATCTTTTTGCATTCAGTCAAGTCAAGTTAATTAATATATCTTAAATATCACAAATACTGTATCACTGGACATTATAGGCCCACATCAGACCACATCTTTCAAGAAGCCTCCACCACCAGTTTGAGAAGGAGGTAAAAAAGTGTTGTGTCCAGCCTCCTAGAACAACACTGTCAGTATCTTTCTTTTTTGTTAATTAGGATAAAACTTGAATATATATATATTTAAGATCTGTAAGTTGTATTTGTGGTAAATACTGTTAGGAAAGACAAACAACGTTTTTAATAATACCTGAATCCACCCTAATTGCTAAGCGTTTTTATTTGCACACTTGAAGAGCTGAATCAATGTGCTTTAGCACCAAGATACTGCCTGTTCCGTCACTGCAAGGCTTTTTGTGAGTTAATCTGACCACCTTTTAATTCGGTTGGTTTAGCAGCTGAGAGCAATGACACCAAACTCAAGTAGCATGAAATCACTGCACTAATGGGTGCAGTGATTTGTCTCTTTCGGCCCTTTTTAAGAGCTCTGCAGTGCTGTCTGAGAGGAGTGACAATATCATATAATTCAATATAATGTGAAGTAACTACAGGACAAAACCAAAGATTTCAGGGAATAAAGAGAAAGATCAGCCGTTAGTAATGTGTGGAAAGCCTAATATTAAATAAAACTAAGAGTCTACAGTGACGCTAGTGGCTCTGTGAGGCTGTACTTAGGCACAGTGGTGCTTTGAGTGAAATGCTAATTTCTGCATGCTAACATGCTCACAATGACAATGCTGACATGTTGATGTTAGGCAGGTGTATGTTAACCATGTTCACTGTTTAGCATGTTAGCATGCCAACAATTAGTGCATAAAATACAGCTAAGGCTGATGGTAATGTCATTAGTTTTTGCAGGTATTTAGTCATAAACCAAAGTACTGGGCAGATTGACACAAGAATAAATGAATGTGTGGACCAAATTTCATGGCAATCCATCCAACAGTTCAAAATCCCAAGAGGAAATGTCAGGGGATCACCAAAGTCATTAGGATTAATTGTTTGGAAACCATTAATGTCTGTACCAAATCCTGAGCAAATCCATCTCTTAGATGTTAAGATATTTCACAGGATAAATAAAAACTTTGACCTGCTGGTAGCGTTAGAGGAAAGGTCAGGAGATTACCAAAAGTCATTAGGATTCATCCTCTGGGCACTGTTGATATCTGTACTGAATTTCACTCCACCCAGTGGTTGCTGAAGACTTTCATTTAGAAATCCTAGAGTCGTCCTGTATGCTTCATTTCTTCATGTGTCCTTAACAAGTGTGAACACAAGAGAAGTTCAGTTCTAATACAAATAATTCACAAGTTTTCTTAGCTACAGTTACAGGGCCAGCATGTATTTTGTATTGTATATTAAATTATACATTTTGATTCCCCCTGTGCCAAGATTTCTAACCTTCTAACCGTTTCCAAACCAATGCTGCCAATATACATTTGGCTTTAAAGCTTTCTTTCACATGCAGTTATCTAAATTAACAATGCAACAAAGAACACTTTCCCACTATGTTTCTTAAGGTAGCAAACAAATTGTGAGTGGGATCACACCCATGGTGTCAGGTAAATTATCAGGAACAAAAAAATGGTTTATAGTGATCAAAAAGCTATATTTCCTCCCTATACAAATGCTGTTTAAATAATTCAATTAAAATTATCAAGTAGTCTGCTTACAGTGTTCATTTTGGGTCTTTTCATACATGACAACTTATGGAAAAAACTACAATAAATCTTTTTTTTTAACTTTACTCCCATGATACTTTGCCTGGTGGTAACCCGTCTGCTTCTGGCTGGCTACCTGAGGCTGTTGCTGCGTGCATACTGAAATCATGACGGGGAAAAAGAAAGTATTTTTGTCTCAATGAAAAACGTCGTCTCCTCGAAGCTTATGAGAAACTGCCAAAAATGAGCCAACAAGATAGAGTACTGAGTAAGTAAGTACTAAGCTAAGTACGGTAATTTAATTTGTACAGTGTTTGAAAACAGCTGTACTGTATTATACAAATGTCAATTAGATGGTAATCTGCATGTAAAATAACCAAAAAGAAAAAAAGATGGGGTTATAATAATCATCCGCTTATAGTGATCAATTTGACCCAGACAGACGTGATCACTATAAGAGGTTTCCACTGTAATAGACTATGCCTGGTGGCGAAGGAGGTAAGAAGGAGAAATGTAGAGAAGAAGGAGGTAGAGTGTAAAAAGAAATGCATCAAAAAGATGGGGGGGGAGCAAGAGTCAGCTAAGGAAAGGAATAAGAGAGGATGGACTAGACAGAAAAAGTGAGAGACAGAAACAGAAAGTGCTGGAGGTGAGAGGAAGCAGAGACGCAGTGGCAATGTAAGCAAATACTGCCACCACCAACACCCTGTCTCTCCCTCTGATATTCAGTCTCAGTGATCGGCCTGCCATGAATGCTCAGATCCCCGTGTGGTGTTCAGCGGGGATTTAATCCTGCGACGGGGCTGTGATTTTGTTTTTTGATTTTTTTAAAGCAAAGCAATCAGCATTCCCACCATGGGAGGGTTGATGAATGGACTCCATGTACCCTCATAGATGTTTATGTGTGTGTGTTGCTGTGGGTTTTTTTTTTCCTTTTACAATGACACAAGAATCACTTGCTTCTTGATAGCTGTTGCTGTACAGCTGTACGTGCATCTATTGTTATGCAGCCTATTATGCAGCATCATGAAGAACAAAACAGGTAAAGGTGTAACTATTCTAAAAAGGTATTGTCGTGTGTGTGTTTGTGACATGCTATTGACTGCATTTAATGGCCTGGCTGAGCCTATGAAATAGCTCATCTAGCTTCATGACAGAGCTCATAAACTCTGTTTAAATAGGTGGAAAGGACTCGTCTGTGACTCAACGCAGAGCTTCCATTCAGCATTAATGGGCCCGTTAACTCTTGTTTGGTGTGCGTGACTGTGTGCAAGTCTGTGTGTGTTAGCACTCTGCGACAGTTGCATCTTTTAGGTGCCGTGAGACTTCAAACTCTGGAGGGTGAGGGAGCGCAAATGGAAGAGGAATATCAAATATTCTGTGAGCAAACATCACATTTCATTCTGTTTACCTTACCTAACTCTGCTCACCTCCCTTCTCCCAAACCTCTGTCCAAGTCTGAACAGGCAGAGGGAGTGAAAGGAAGTGAGGAAGAAAGGAAAGGCTTTTGAAGTTCTTTGACAAAATGGCTCACTTAAATTCTTTATAAACAAAAAAAAAATAATCCTAGCAGGAGTTAAAAAACAGCAAGCCCAACAATACGTCCTTCTAACATTCATAAATATACACTATATGGACAAAAGTATTGGGCCACTTAATCACTGAATTCAGGTGTTTCATTCAGTCCCATTGCCATAGGTG
>LKNJ01005017.1:2453-26487 GCA_002120245.1 Maccullochella peelii | reverse complement strand
AGAGGAGACAAGAGAGGAGAGGAGAGAGGAGAGGAGACAAGAGAGGAGAGGAGAGAGGAGAGGAGACAAGAGAGGAGACAAGAGAGGAGAGGAGAGGAGAGAGGAGAGGAGAGAGGAGAGGAGACAAGAGACAGGAGAGGAGACAAGACAGGAGAGGAGTTAAACTGAGCAGATAATAGAACACACTTTCTAAATGATTGAGTCAGAAAACAAACGAAGGTAAAGAGGGAAACGTCCTGTCTGTGACGAGATGTGAACACAGTCTCCAGCTTAAACAAAGTTTAAAGCTCCGTTATTAAACGTGTGAATATAACACTGACTCTGGTGTAACGTACCGTTTTCAGTGCGCAGCCTCTTACAGGGACTTTCATCAGAATCGTCGTCTGACATCTCCATCTCCTCCTCCCGCCTGATGCCCATGATGTCTTCGCTGTGGGCGTTCCTCAGCTCCTGAAACATCACAGAGCGCACGCCGTCCTCAGCACCGCCGCCAATTTCCTGTCGATCGACTAATTAATCAATTGTTCCAGCTCTATTGTAAATCGTGTTTTTTTAGCTCAAGTTGAATGAAATCAAAAGTCAGAACACGTGTTCAAATTTCTCCCGCTTCTTAACTTCTCTCATGAACTAAATGCGTTCATAAAGTGAAGTAAATGTGTGTGAAGAGACTAAATATTCAGAAGTGAGAGCAGAAAGCTCGAGCCCGCCCGCTGCATTATCTCTCATCACCGCTGCCGAAGCCCTCCGGGATAATCAGACGTCTTCTCGGCTGCCACGTTCATTATCTTTTCATTTGTCTCCTGAGATTTCACAGCACGTCTCTGACAGAATACATTTCCACAGAGGAGAAATGTGCAGCGTGTCTCCTCACAGTTGCTATAGAGACATGTAGACTTACCACAGGTACTAGCCATTAAAGGAGGGGCTTTCACAACGGGACTGCAGCATGCTACAGGTGGCTGCGTCTCCTCAGGTGTGCTGAGCTCCAATAACTGACTCTTACCTCTTTTTCGACCAACAATATTCTAAGCGGTGATGCTGAGGAAGCTGCAGGGATTTTATTCATCTTACTGGTCTGAAATAAACGGAAGCCAAGAACGGCCGCGCTCCCAATGATTATTTTAAGAGTTATTTATTTTGTTAGCTCGTGCTGACGGGTTGATTTATCTCGTAGTCTTCTCCTTAAATGACGAGGACAGATCTGAGTGTTATCTCTGACAGAAAGACACAATGCACTTTCTGCCTGTTGGACCTTGATTAGCCGACAGTCTGATGCCATGATCAGTAATGGGTGCTCCTTCATCTGCTGCTACAGTTGTCAAGACGCCATCTATGCATGCTGGCATGGTGCTCAGGAAACGACCTTTTGTTTTCTCAAGATAACAGGTTGATTAGCTTGAGATAACAAAAGAACTAAAAAACTTATAACAAATAACTGCAAGCATGGCCGTTCTCGGCTTCCGTAGATTTCGGCTACAGAAGATTTAAAATGCAAAAATAAAAACAAATCAAACAAAGAAAAATACATTTTATCTCTCTGTCGGATTTGTTTTCCTTCCTGCGTTTGATTTTTCCATGTTTGTCCCGACAGATGAACTGAACTAAACTCTGCAGAGCAACAGGCTGCTGTGTGTTGTTGCTGACGGAGCTCTCGTGTTTGGATCGTATCTGGATTTGACTCTGGATGAATAATTGATCAGAGACTTAACCCTGGAAATCACTGTTGCCATAGCAGCACCTCACACTTTCCAGGAGGCATCAGATCTTTGCCTTACATCTCTGCTGCAGGGAGAAAGAGAGATCAGAGGCCGGTGTCTGCCTGCCTGCCTGCCTGTCTGTCTGTCTGTCTGTCTGTCTGTCTGTCTGTCTGTGAGGGCGAAGCATCCAGAACAACAACAACAACAACAACCGGGGCAGTGAACACAACAGATGGCTGTCTGTCAGCTCTCTCCTGAGGACTCAGAAGTGACAGCAGAAGAAGAAAGCAGAGGGCCGGGGAGGAGGAGAGAACACAGGAAGCTTTACCAACCTCACACTGCTTGCGCCAAATGTCTATGTTCTTGCGCTGAGCTTTTGAGAAATGGTCCCATGCCTTTTGCCTGGTGGCGGCGGTGAAAACGGTGGTGATCTGCTCGACTTTGGGGTGAAGAGGTAGGAGGAGGAGGAAGAGGAGGAGGAGGAGGAGGAGGAGGGAGGGTCAAGACAAAACAAGCCGTTTATGTAGCGTCGTAGCAGGGACTGAGGCTCGTACAGCAGACAGAGGAGAGACCGTGGACGAACACTGACCACAGGCTGCTGGAGCCGCAGGTTGGACCTCCTGCTGGCTTTCATGTTAAAGCAACAGTTCACTCCAAAATCACAATAGTGTCATCATTTGCTCAGGTCACACTCTGCGAGGGTTCGTGCTAGCCTACGGGTGTCCAGATCAAATAGTTTTGGTCCTGATCCAGAGTCTGATCTAAAACATCTTATTTTTCACAAGCTGCTTGATCCAAATCCTGAATGTGACTCCTGAAACTGACGTGAGATCAGCTGGAGAGAAGACGTCTCACTCTGTTGGATTTGTTGAACTACAGAAACACTGCAGAGCTTCTTCCCTCACAGAGGACATTTGGTCCAGTTCAGACACACGTGTCTGTCTTACTTTTGTTCTGAATTAACGTTAATCAGTAATGTCAGCGCCATCTGAACATGAGCAGCTGCTTCCTGAATGTTGTCTTCCTGAAGCATTTTGCCAACATTAGTGTTTCTGTCGTTCAAACAAATCCAACGCAGTGTTCACGAGTCACATTCTCCCAGTTACTTTCATTGTTATCAGATCAATAATCAATAATCAGATCGGACTCTGTATCAGATACTAGATCTTACAGGACTCACATCCCGATCAGGACACTGTTAGTCATTTCTCTTTGAGACTCACACACAGTAAAGTCCTCCTGTTCACAGGTGTCTCAGCCTCAGAGTTCACCTTTACTTCCTCTTTTCAAAGTAAGAGCTGTGACAGTGATGTCAAACAGAAGATAAAGAAATGACAGGAGAAGATTCACTTTCTGTTTTTCATTTCTGAATAATTCTGTTTTACGTAAACGGTACTCGCTGTGTGTGTATGTTGCACTGTGAAAGGTGAGACACCTGAGAACAGGAGTTTAAGAGAAATGACATACAGAAACATCTTTCCTTTGACAGTTGACTGTCTTAACTGAAGCGTTGATGAAGGGACTTTTGACACAGCTGAATATAGTGAGAGTGACGCCTCCTGCAGGACAAATGGACAAAGAGTTTGCTGCTCAGAATAAACTGATGTGGCGGTCGCACTTAATGTTTTCTGAATTGAAACAGTGATTTGGAAAATAAAGTAGAAGCAGCCTGCTACACAGCAGGTCCCTTTAGAGCAGACGGTCCTCTGAAGTCCTGCAGAGTCCCGGCCCACTGAGCAGATGATGACCGTATGTGGAGGAAAGTGCTCCTTTAAACAAAGTCCCACATGTTTCATTAAAACAATCACTTCTATCTGCAGGATAAATAAAGCAAATGTTATTGTGGAAAAATCACTGACTGAATTCAAAATCATAGTTTGATCAACATTCAGTACAAATATGATTTGAGGTGATTTGGGTGCAAATTCACAAAAAGGAGGAAAACTGACTGGAACCAACAGATTATTAGTTAGTCACTGTACATGACACACAGCACTCGTCCTCGTGTATTAAGACTAATGAATGAAACAGATGAGCTGTGCTGGGATGGATGTCATGTGATGAGCAGGTCTCTCTCCTGGCCGCGGCTCTGTACTTACATCACCTGCAGCTTCACCTCCGTCAGGGCTGACTAAGGCAGCATTTACCCAGAATGGATGCTGAAGTTTGGACTCAATATGAGCATCGTCACATGTTTATTACACGTTTAAAGGTAGAAGGAAGTTGTAATTACTTTGTTTAGGTGGCAGTTTTTGAAGCCAAACATTCTGAATGCAAACGCTGCCTTTCAAAGGTTTTCTCTGACATTTCCTTTGCTGTCAATCAAACTCAAACATTGTGACTTCAACATGTGTGTGCTCACTGAGCTCTGGACTTTCTCTGATCAACACACAGAGACAAGTGACCAAAACTAGATGGACAGAACAAAGATGCAGTATGTGGACAAACAGACAAACTGTTCCAGCAGACTCACCGCTCTGCAGCCCTCGGACTTATGAGACTTGTTTACATGTAAACATGCACAGTGAACTGAACCAAACATCCTTTTTATCCTGAATGAACTGCCTTGTTAAATAAGCATTAAGTGATATTTTTGATATTAACATTGAACCAAATGACAATGACTGCGTTTGGAAGCACAGAATATTCAGTTGTTTGCCCTTATTCCGAAAAAGTCAATATTCCTATTTACCTGGCTAATGAAAATGAATCTGAGAGCAACGTTACAGATTTATTTCTCAAACCAGA
Organism: Maccullochella peelii; assembly: GCA_002120245.1. Classification (NCBI taxonomy): domain Eukaryota; kingdom Metazoa; phylum Chordata; class Actinopteri; order Centrarchiformes; family Percichthyidae; genus Maccullochella; species Maccullochella peelii. The sequence continues at coordinate 22,042 of LKNJ01005017.1, read as the reverse complement.
GCCAAAGGAGAGTGGACATTGGACATCAGGTGTTTCTGTGAGTTTTTCTGCCCCCTAGTGGTCAGAAATCACTTAATGCAGCTTTAAAAGTAAAGATGTTGAGCAGTGACGGCGTATGTGGATGTACACATCAGCACCACCCGCTGTGGGGCCCGGTGGTGGTGTGTTCTGTGCGTTGTCACACTACCGACTCTGAAACCTCCGTGAGACTGACCTGATCACCACCTCACAGTGAGCTGAAGATAATGGAGCTGATGGGGAGAGGGATGGGGGAGGGTTGTCATGGAGACTGGGCTGAGATCCTCACAGAGTAAATGACTCGCATCGAGGCAGGCTTTAAAATGGATGTGGTGAGAATGGCTTCACAGTCTGCACCTCCGTAATCTGTGCCTGCACCACACCCTGCAGCAGCGTGACTGGCACCACGCTGGATGGGGATAATACATTTATCTTTATTCATAAAGCTTTATTTAGCTTAATTTATCAACTAACATTAAAAAAAAAACATTTGTAAATAATATGGACAATATATTAATTTCACTGCAGCTTCAGTCCTGGTCCAACCCTCACTGTCTGGAGCAGCTGTCAGTGTTTCGTACGTAACGCCGGTCAAATCCAACACTCATTACTCCGGATTATTTGACAAATGGTGAAGTATTAGAGGTGAGCTCTGCATATGGCATCAACAGATTCTGTAACAGCTCCAACTGTGCAACTCAATTAGACTTCAACAGTAAATCATTTCAGTATATAAAGCAAACATTTTGGTGACCTATGACCTTTCCATATTATATACTGTGGTCTCTTGTGGTTCAGACATGGGTATCATTTAAGAATTAGATGCTCTAACGTCACTATTTTTCTGACCACTGAGTATGTGTGTTGTGTTACTATGACAACCAGCAACCGTTAGCTGCCATGTCGTTAGCTGCAGCATATAAAACAGTTGGTTTTGATATTTACTGCTTTGAATTGTTTGAAAACGTAAAGACGTGGTGAATGTAAATGTTATTAAAAATGCACAATAAATGAACAATGATATGATAATTCACTTTATTGTGCCCTGTTCTTACTGACCAGCTGTAACGTTACTCCTCAAAATGATTATGAAATATGGAACAAGCTCTCAGTGATGTCAAACTTACCTTAAGATCTCCCACATGTGGTCCGTCTGTATGACTGAATGTGTTTGAAATAAGAAAGTCTCCTTACACTGTGTTAATATGGCCATCAGGGCGTTCTTGAAGGTCTCTTTAGCGCGCTCCATCTCCTCCTCGTGCTGAGCTTTCTCACCCATCAGCTGACGAACGTGGCTGTTGGCCGACTGGATCATGGAGTAGAAGTGGTTGGCGGTCCGGCGGTTGACTTCGCCCCGGTCGATCCAGGTGAACAGCACCGTCGTGGCCTCGCTGAACTTATGGTCATCTGTGGGAAGAAGGTACATAAGAGTGAGATTCTTACAGCAGAAGGAATATCTGCAAGGCTTTTTAAATAAATTCTTTCAAAAGATCACTTTCCAGTCCTCAAAACAAACGACATGACTCTAAATGTTTCTGGAGCTCGGCTACAGTAAGCAGTTTACCTATCTCTTTTATGAAAACATGCCTTTCTTTTTTTAAAACAGCAACAACATTTCAGTTTAACCGATGGACAGATTGGTGACTCACAGTTGGAGCACTTCAGGTCTCTGATGGACATGAAACTCTCCTGGTTGAATCATCAGTACAAAAGATGAACAACTGTGTTAGAAAACATCTGGTTCTTTGGTAAAAAGTCAAAGGTACAAGAAGCCCGAGGACATAAAAACTTCACGGGAGAAGTTAACTACGACTCCCAAGGTGCATTTCAACAAGAAATGTCCAATCACAGAGCTTAAAATTATGTTACCTGCACCGCTAATGGTGGCAGAAGCTAAAGATTACAATCTATAGTAGCCTAGTAGTTAAAACTAGCTAACTGTATATAAAGCAGTTAAAACTAGCTAACTGTATATAAAACTGTTAAAACTAGCTAACTGTGTATAAAGCAGTTAAAACTAGCCAACTGTATATAAACCTGTTAAAACTAGCTAACCGTATATAAAGCTGTTAAAACTAGCTAATTAAGTATTAACAATCTAATAAAGTCATATATCAGTCACATTTTACTGCAGAACAAGTACTTTTACTACATGAAGTTGATAATACTTGTATACTTTTACTGCTGATACTTTTACTACATGAAGCGATGATAATACTTGTGTAGTTTTACTTAAGTGGGATTTTAAATGAAGGTTTTTTACTTGTAATGGTGTATTTTTACATTGTTGCATTGGTTTTTGTACTTCAGTAAATAATCTGAGTACTTCTTCCACCGCTGCTCACCAGCTTCCTGTTTCATGCAACATCACATCAAATGGTGACTGAAGTGCGATGTGGAAGACATTTCATGGGACCTTTAACATTCAGTCAGGCTAAACAAACAACAGAGCAGCTAGTGAGGATTAAAATCCTCCTCTTGGGCTGTTCATGTTCACGGCTCTGTGAACCTCGCCACAGCCACTGAGCACAAAAGGCATTTTTGATTTTCAACTTTTTCAACCAAAACCGCGAGCTGCATTCGGTCTCAGTCATAAAAAGTGTTGAGTCTCCGCGGGCCTCCGTCGAGTGCGTTCTCCCCCATTTGAATAATAATTGAATGGAGCTGCGGACGGCAGCAGAACAGAGTGAATTAGAGAGCATTTAATGAGCTCAATACCCAGTGCAACACAACCTGTAAGAAGACACTTTCCCCCGCTCCGATAAAGCCCCATTCATACACAGCAGCAGATTACAGTCACATTACAGCGAGCACAATGAAGCCCAGCTGAACAGGGACGACTGAAGGAATAATGGAAATTTATTTCCCCTGCTGTTTGAAGTGAAGAATGAATTCAAAAAGGCTATTCAGAGAAAAAACATGCTTGTTTATGTAAGGTATTAGAGGATGGATGGGAGAACGACACAGAGGCTCAGGTTTGGGTTTTGTAGTTAAACTGGAGACGCAGAAGCAAATAATAACAAACAACACAGAAAGACAGACAAAAGGTCACGTTATATATAACGTTGCTGTGGTGTAATTTCTTATAACGTGGGTGTCAGACTCTCAGTCTGCAGTGTTGTTCTGTACACCTGACTGATAAATGAACGTTTACATTACAGTTACTGTTGTTTGTCTGCTACAGCAACATATCTGCTCTGTGAATCACTTCCTGTGTTTTGCTTTGAGAAAAACAACAAAGATATTTTATTTCTTTTCTTTCGGTTTCATGATAGCGCCCCCTAGTGTTGCATTAGAATACGGTTACTTCTCTGTGTCCGTGGATAAACAACATGTTTCCACACAGTCTGAACCAAATCTTTGTATAAAGGATTTACATCATAGTTCTATCACAAGCAGACGGTTGTTCCCCGTTTCCAGTCTTTATGCTAAGCTAAGCTACTACTGTGGTAAAGGGTATATTTATAGATGTTTGCTGAATTGAAATATTCTTAATGATAAACAGTAAAGTATTTTTTCTTTGTATTGAATTTATTTGCGGCAGATCTTAATGAACCATAAATGTTCTAAATGTGTTGAAACATGACGACAGTAACGCTGGAAACACGGTGTAACTAACAGTGATGGCAGTGTGCTGATCTGAATCAGATTAAATCCTGTGTTTCCATAAACACAGTGAGGACCAACAGCCACAGCAGAGGAGGAGGAGCAGCAGCAGCCTTCACACCTCTGTTTCATCTCTTTTGTCTACTAGTGCACAGAGAGCAGGGGAGAGGCAGGACTCAGGCTCAGAGCAGGACAGAAAGGAAAGGTGAGGTTATGAATTATGAATTATACATTTTAATGATTATTATATTGTTATATATCATTATGTTAATCTGTATATGCGGGTCTTTCTGATTGATATTGTTGTATTTGTGTCTTCACTACAAACAGTATCCTTTTCAGCCCTGAGTAGTGTCTGCAGGTCAGGAGGAAGGCAGGCAGCCTGTTTGTCTGCTGCACCGCTCGCTGCTGCTCATTAAGCTCGTTGCTTCAACTGTCCGTCACCTAACAGCGTCTACGTGGAACCCTGGACGCCAGAGATAACTCCTCCCACTTCACTGCTCTACAGCACAGAGGCTGCGACTGCTGTTTTTAGGCCTGTCCGGTCGCCTGCAGACAGACAGGACGGCTTCACACTGTCTGAGACAAACACTGTGTTTGTTTCAAAGCGGGAGGAAGAATATCAATTATTGTGCAGGTTCCTGAATGATTCACTCTAACTTGTTATCAGGTTTCCCAGCAGGTGATCTGCTGCACTGATTATACGGTCCACACACACACACACACACACACACACACACACCGCTCTGAGAGGCTATACAGGATGTCAGACTGACATGTTTGATAAAAGTCTTTTTCTTTTTCTCATCGTCGTCTCCATGACTACGGCTGCAGATTTCTCAGAAACAGCCTCCTGATGCTCGTCGGTCCATTTCCATCACCTGATGCGTCAGAGCGGACTGACCAGCTGCTGTCACTTATTTAAATGAAAACTGTCTCCGTCAGTCTGCTCTCACCTTTCAGTCTCTCTGCCAACAGCGCCGCCTCGTGTTCGGAGTAGTGCACGACGGGAGGAGGAGACGGCGGCCGCAGGCGGTCTTCGTGGATCTTGCGTCGGTGTCTTTCCTCTCTGGCCAGTAAGCGCTGTTTACACTCCCATTCATACAGGTCGTCTCTGGCCTGGGCGAAGTCCACGTGGATCCTCCCCGAGTCCTTTTTGTCAGTGCTGGATCCGATACGCATCCGATACCCTGGAAGGAGAGAAAACAATACTAAATATTAGGTTTTTGTCCTTATTCTGAAAAAGACAGTATTCCTGCTGAGCTGTTTCCATGTTGCTGATGAAGATGAATCTTCCACTAATGTTCCTGTTTACATGCAGCCTTGTTGGACCGTGTGAACTCAGCCTCCCTCCCTGGTTTGTTTCCAGCACAGAGCTGTAAACAGGAAGAGAGATGTCCAAAGAACGCTCCTAAAACCTGAATAACATCTGCATATCCCACATGTTTTAATCGGAAAATGCTTCATTCTGAATATCCAAACAGAATCAGCTGAATATTGTCATATTCTGAATAATAGTTGAAAATTAGTGTGCATGTAAACGTGGTCACTGTTGTAGGCCTTTACCACTACAGGAACTTAACATTCAGTGCAACCAGGTGAATTCAAGAATGTGTAGTATTCTAGTGTCGGACTTTGGATGGAATTAAAACACACACACTTTATTTTTTACAGCGTGCAGGTTCTTTGGATTATTTTCACATAAATATGTCTGCAGAAGCACTTATAATATCGGGACTGGTCGGTTCTGAATGTTAACTACAGGAAGATGCATGTTTTGTAGAATAGCGGTGTGTAATGTCATGTGGGACGGGCCAGATGTTTGTGACACAGAAATAAAAACAAGTGCAATATGATTTAAATGTGGCTATAACGGCGCATATTTAAATGAGCTTCTTCCTCACCTCCACACTGCTGACCAATCACTGCCTGAGGATGAGAGGAGTGTGGAAGCAGATTCAGCATCAGTGAATCATTAAATGCACAGTGTGTGTGTGTGTGTGTGTGTGTGTGTGTGTGTGTGTGTGTGTGTGTGTGTGTGCGCTCACCTGACAGGTAGATAGCCTTGTCCACCATGAACTCCTCGCTGAAGCGGATGTGGCAGAAGTTCTTCTTGCTCTTGCGGATGGCGATGATCTCGCCACACTGGTCGAACACTTCCCTGATGATCTCCTCGGTGGCGTTCTCCGGCAGGCCTCCCACAAACACCGTCTTACAGCCGGGGGGGCGCTCCCGGGTCGAAGGGGGGGGCAGGTCTGAAGGACAATGACATCATCATGGTGACTAAATGGTTCAATCTTTCTTCACAGGAACATAAAGCACTTTGTGTGTCAAATCCTTCTAATCTGAGTCTGTGTTCATTATAAGGGATGTATCTCATACTGAGTCCCATCTGACACTTATATTTACCTAAATGTTGATTAAATATAATATATAGACATAAATATGTATCTGACACGTTGAAACAACAGACCGGAGACCTGCCTGTCTGTCTGTCTGACTTCCTGTTACCTGCAGGCAGCACCTTCATTACGCAGTAATGGTAAAGTGAGTAAAGCTGTTTCTGAATGCTCTGCTGTGAGGACGCCTCTGACCGAGTCGGCCCTCAGCAGTCCGGTGTGTGATACACAGTGACTTACTGGGGTTCTGAGGGAACAGAGTGCAGCTCTTGCAGTGGATGATCTCCTTGATGACCGGCATGTCGGGGGGTACGGGCGGGGGAGGGACCAGGCTGATGCCCGCCATCATGGGGTTTATGGGAGCGATGAGGCCCAGCCCGGGCTCGAACCTCTGGATACACAGAGAGTCTGCAGACAGAAATGACAGAAACACAGTTCAACAGCAGCACAAACTGAACATCAGAACGTCATGAAGGAGGAGTTATTACAGGACTGACTTAGATTTAGCTAGCTGTACGCTGTAGCTAATAAACTGGACATTGAGAGGCGAATTCACACAATAATTGCGCGGCTTTTGCAAATCTGCACAAATGAGAAAAAAGAAAGCGCGTGATTCTCAAAGCACCCACAAAGGGTTAATGCACCCTGAACTCGTCTCGGCGCTCCGCTGCTGTTTGCACGTGTTTAAGTTGTGTTTCTGCTGTGTGAGCTACAACATGAGGTTTCTGCTCGCACCTCTAAAAGGCTCTGTCCTGAAATGAGGTGTACAGAGCCGACAGGTAATTAAAGACACATTAACCATCATTAATGTTTCATATTTCCAAACAGTCATTAGGAACCTGGTGCATAAAGCTGCAGCAGGGATGAGAAACTGTGGTGTTTCATATCAGAATACAGAAAAACACCACGAGCAAACATGCAGGAGAAATAAAGCATCACTATCTGGAAGAAAACAGATAAGAGAGGAAAACAATGAGACTAGATGTGTGGGGAAAAGACAGAAAACACCATCTTGAGTGTGTTGATGAAAGGCAGGAGGGAGGTGAGGAGGAGGAGGAGACAAAGAGAAAGTGAAGAAGAGGAGAGAAGATAAACAGCGGGAGGACGGAGGCGACAGGAACAATGTTTCAGCTGTCTGGGTGGAAATAGAGCAGGCAGGGTGGAGGAGGGCGGTGCAGCGTCACAGCACGGTCCTATCTCCAACACTGCCCCCCCGCCCACACAGCCACAGCACAGGCAGAATAAAGTGATAAAGATTACAGGCGAGGGAGGCTGTCACACACGGAAAGGACAAACGTCCCTTACAGTAATCTAACAGAAACAAACGTCGCTCCGTACGGACGACTGATGGAATGAAGCACTGATTCAGTGTGAAAGCTTTCCCTCCTGCTGGAGGAACAGTCAGCACACAGCCGGGCCTCACCTGCAACAACCAGCAGCACAGGAAGTGAGGCGCTCTACAGGAGGAGGGGGAGAAAAAGAAGAAGAAGAAGCAGAAGCAGAAGGAGGAGGAGAAGAAGCAGAAGAACGTTGTCCCTGGTTTGTGTGTTGTTACTGTTTGAAGATGAAATAATTTCCAGTCGTCTCTAAATCATTTCAGTTTTTCGTGTTGAAGTTTGGAGATATCTGAGTTTTATTTGTGGTCTTTAAAGCATCAAAATGTGTTGCAAACATCTGAGATCTGGTTTCCTGAGACTGTCTGTGCAGCAGCTTCTTACGACCCATATTTACGTTTATTTAGTGTCAAGCGGCGACCTCTAGTGGCCGCAGTCATTATGGCGGGCGCAGACTTTGACCAGGAGGCCGCCATTCGTGTCCCGCGTGAAACCAAAAGTTACGCTGACTTATTTTAATTTACATAACTAATGTAGTTATTTGAACCCAAACCCTGATCTTTTCCTAAACCGAACCAAACTGCGACCGTTTCGCAGCATTAACCACGTGTTTATTATTGTTGCCATGACGACGAAGGTCCGGTACGCCGATATATGTGGTTCTGGAAAATGAACTGTTCTGTTGTTAAGTTGGAGGACTGTCAGTCTGTCTGAAATATCTCAACTACTCAGTCAACCTGAAGTCATATTTGGTCATTTAGCCAACTGTGTGTTTCTTCTCCAGGGATGGAGTCAGTCAGTCAGTCGGTCAGTCCGGAGAGGAATATCTCATCAGCTGTTGGCAGCAGACATTCACGGTCCTCAGAGGATGAATTCTAGTGCCACAAAAAGGGCAGAATTTCCACGTGTCCTAAGATCTAATTTGCATACTTACATTAAATAGATTAAATGCTGTGCTGCAGTAAGGCCACTCACATGTCGCACACGTACTGGGTGTGACAGATGTTTTTTAAAAAGATAAATAAATGCATTTGTTAGAAGGTAATTGGCTCATGAGCAGGTTCTGTCTGAGCAGTGCTAACATACTCTGAGTTCCCACCAGCGTTAGTGAGCTGTGAGCTGCAGAGCTGTGAAACACCAGCACAGAGAAAACAGCCCACACACTCTTCATTAGAGATCTGTGGGCTCATACAAAGAGAAAAAGATAAAATCATCCATAAATCTGAGCATGTGCAGCCGCGGTGCGTTCACAGATTCTTCAGGTCTTAGGAAAACTCATTAAAGCGTTGTCTGCGATAACCCCGACAGGTAAATTACACATCTCGCTGCCACACATTCATCATAATCACAGAAGGCGGCTTTTTCTCCCCGAGCCAAAATGATGTGAGCCAGGTTCATTTCTCTGGCTGCAAGCTCTGCTGCGACTGCCAGAGAGAGAAACACCAAGAAAAACAGAGAAGAAGAAAAACACACAGGGAGAACAATGAAACCCAGAGCCGGGGAGGGGGGAGACGAAGGCTCTGACTGAGGAGGAGGATTCAGGCCTTTAATTGGGATTCTTTGTGTCTTTCAGCGTTTCATTGTCTAAATGTTGAGGCTGTTAGGGTGGAGGGCTGCAGCTGCTGCCAGAGGTGGAGTCTGATCAGCACGCCATCATCACTGTGATGGTATCACGTCATCATTTTAATATTTCCACTCCGGTCCAGAGGAACGAGGCTGTGCTGCTCCTCTCTGTTCCACCCACGCATTCTGTTATTCTGGGCTTAACACAAAAACTCCTGAATCTCATTTAGTAATGACCCCCCCCCCCGAGCCTTTATTTAACAGGAAGACACACAAGCTCAGACAAATCCCCTCATCTCCCAAAAATACTTTCATAAATACTTTCATAAACAGAGTCCAAGGTGAAGCAGAAAATGAAAGTGACACGCAGCTTTTTGTGAGCCGGTGTGTTTGTAGTACTCGCAGTACTCGCAGTACTGTCCTGTACTCCTGTACTCTATCCTCTGTCCTGTACTCACTGCTGAGGGACAGACAGAGTCTCGTTATGGAGACATCAGAGTGCACGGGACACTCCGGGGTTCTCTGGTTTAGAACAGGACGGAGGTGTTTACTGCATCCAGATGTTTCTGTTTCCAGCCCGGGCCTCTTCAGCAGGACTGAGCTGCAGTACTCTGATCTTTAACTCAGGTCAAAGTACCTGTACAACTAGGCAGTGGAACTACTACTACTTTTACTACTGCTACTACTGCTCTAATACTACTTCTACTATAACTGCTACTGGGGCTGCTGATACTAGTACTACGATACAATACAGTACAGTACAGCTTTATTGTCCACTGTAGTGAAATATTACATTTCCTTAAAAACTTGGCACATTACAACATCAATCCACATAGTATCACTGATGCCTACTACAGATAGTAGTAGCTGCAGTAGTAGAAGTATTCAGTGTTCTACATGTTACTGTCTCATTGTCTAAAAGCTGTTTTAAAGCTTTTCCACTGATTACAAGCATCAGAGCCCCCCCACACACCACACACACACACACACACACACACACACACACACACACACACACACTTACAGATATGATGAATAAAAAGCTGTTAGTGTGTCTTTCCAGGAAATAATCTATTAGGTGAAAAACTAAAGAGCCTGAAGTGAAACTGGGACTGAATATTTCTGCTTCTTAAATGCCATAAATATGCATGAAGTCTGGTGGATTTTCACTTTGCCCATCCTCTGCAGCCACACACACACACACGTCAGCTCAGACTGATATGAGATCAAGCCACTGCTTCCTCTCCTATCATCCTCATCCTCACCTCTCCCTGTCTCTCTCTCTGTTGCTGCAGAGCCTGTCTTACAGTTTTACAGGACTGTAAACTGGATTTGTCAATCTACTATGTTCTGTCTGATCTTCCTGAGCTTTCTATGAGCTACCTATGGGATGGATTGTAATAAAATGTGCTTCATCGTTCATGTTCCCCTCAGGATGAACTGTAATAACTCTTCATCTAGCGCCACCATCAGGTCAACATGTTAATGTGTCCAACACTTTGCAGAACTACAGACATTCCCATCAGCCTCAGCTGCTCTCTGTGTTTACTGTTAACTAGCTAATGTTAGCATGCTAACACACTAAACTGAAATGGTGAACATGATACCTGCTAAACATCAGCATGTTAGCATTGTCACTGTGAGCATGCTGATGTTAGCATTTAGCTCCCAGTGCTGCTAGCATGGCTGCAGACTCGACATCGAAGCAGCTGAACCTGATATATCATCCTTTTTATTCTTCTGTGTCAAAACCTGCAACCTACATTACCCACAATGCAACTCTTCCACTGACAGCTGGGTGGGAGATTGTGGTGTGTTATGCTAGCTAGAGGCTAACGTAGCCTGCAGCAGAGATGAGCAGTGGGCTGCAGAGGTCACTTCTTTCTAACTCCACACCAACACACTGTTTTCACCTTCAGCCCCGACCCACGCTGACTCATTTATCACACAGCTCCCTCTGAGACACTGAAGGCTTTATACTACTTTAAATGATATGCTTTAGAACTCCCCAACACCTGGCAACACCTGGAAACATGCTGAGGTGAAAATCAGTGAGCTCTCAGGGCCACCGTAGTTTTGGTCTCATAACATGTAGAGACTGAATGTTACAGGTGAGCACCACTGGAGGTGCAATAAGAGGAGGGTACCTGGAACCAGCTGCTGCCCACTGATGCCCACAGGCATGATGCCCAGGTTGTTCATGGCCGTGGCCCAGGCTCCATGGTCGGTGAGGGGGACACTCAGGTGGTTCTGCTCGGCACCCAGACTGCCTACGCCGTCAGCTGCTACACCGGAGACCAGCAAACACACACACATCAGAGACGACATGATGAGGACCGGTTCTACCGAGGAAGTGGATGTCTTTTCTGAAATGTGGGATTATAATTTAGTTTCGTACGCCTGGCCATAGCAGGTCGTCTCTTCTCTGCTCTCGTCGCAGTCCTGTCATCAGATCCTTCCTCTGGCTGACGGAGGGATGGAGGGATGGATCAATGGACGGGTGGACAGACGGGCTCATCCAATAACAGCGACCGTCACAGTGAGTCACCTGTGGAGGGAAGAAGAAGAAGAAGAAGGGAGAGTTAAGAGTTGAGATGATGATGAATCAGAAAAAAACCCTTGAGAGCGGCGATGAATCATCGAGTCAAGAGTTGATGCAAAAACCAGAGAAATCTTTAAGTAATTAAGAAGCAAAGTTACGACCCAAGCTCAGTTTCACACACACACACACACACACACACACACACACACACAGTGTGTGTTAGTGGGTTGGCATCACGCCCATTAGCACTTCCCCGCCCCCGCGCTGTGCCGAGCTGTCGAGGCCACATGGAAAACATCAGAGGAGCAAACTGACAGCGCTCAGCGGCTCCGAGCAAATCCCTCAATTCTGTCTGACAGGCCACAACTCAGCTGCGTCCATATCAATGATTACTGCAGCAGAGGTCACGCAGGGGTCAAGTCTTAGTGCCCTCTGAGAGTGTCTGTACAGATCTGAAACCGTGGCCTTTTTATTGCGCAGCAGACTGAATGTTTGTCTTTATGAAAAACCTTCAGAACAGGAAGTGATGTTAAAAAACCTTCTGGGCTTTCAAAGATCGACAGGTATTTATTTTGGGTGACTCAGATGTAAGATAAGATACAGGAGACGGATGGATTAATCAGGACGCTCTCTGGAGTCCCGGCCTAAATGGAAGAATAATTATGTTACATGAATCAATACAGAAGAAAAAACAGAAGGTATTTAAACACATTTCTCAGCCAGGAACTAAGACTTCATATTCTTTATACTATACAGTCCTGGAAAGATGTGGGTGAGAAAACTGAAGGAGAACTTATTTATTAAGAGTTTGACGGTCAAAAACTCTGAGAAATTTAAAATTCTTTAAGTCAAACTGAAATAAAAATGGGAATATATGTCCTTGGTGTTTGTTTTGATGTGCTGCTAGCATGGATGTGTTTGGTCAACACTGTAATTGCCAAAAAGAAGAAATTCAAGTTTTATTCCTTTTTCTGCAGTGATAGCGCCCCCTACTGTCAGTATGTGAAATATTAATCTGCAGAGTAACTAGTTGCTAAAGCTGTCAGATAAACGCAGTAAAAAGTACAGTATTTATCTCTGAGATGTGGTGGAGTAGAAGTACAGAGTAGTAGAAAATATTTATACTCAAGGAAAGTACAAGTACCTCAAAATTGTACTTGTTCAGTACTAAAAGTTAACGTCTGGCAGGAATCAGTGCTAACGTTAGCAAGCTAGGCTAACTAGCATCCACTTTCTGAGTGAAATGCAACCTTCACAGCTCGATGTTCTTCCCAACACATCCAGCACCGTGTGGCCACGTTGGAAAAAAGGGAAAACGTTTGAATCTTTACAGAGCGACGACTTCCTGCAGTCGGGAACGCACCGTGGGAACTGACAGCATGTCTCTTAGCAACGGCAGCCCGGCGCCACAGGAAACGTCCACTCAAATACGTCCAATTTACAACTTTATCCTCTTTTAGAAAAATGGAAAACTAAATGCAAACTAACACAATAGCTGCAGTATCATTTTACATTATATTTCTATTTCTCTCTTTCCACAAGCATGAAGGGTTTTGCCATCCAGACGTTTATGTGTCAGGAGCAGCCTGAATCTCTTCCACAGTCTTTGATGTAGATTGAAAGTGAGACCGTGTGCTGAGTGTTTGGTATGCCGGACACGTCGCTCTCTCTCCGTCGGCCCACTCTGCTCTGCAGTAATCAGCGTTATTCACATCTGACACCAGGAAACCAAGTGAGGCCCGCAACACATCCTGCTTTAATGGAGACCCAATCATATCGATGACTTCTCATTAATGACTCCACACCATGTCATGTAGCTCAGGGAGCTTCCAGTTAAACACCAGACTGTACGTTTTCTTTGGTGGGCTGATGAATGTTAATGATAAATGTGAGGATGGGACAGAAGTTGCAGTGGCTGGAGAGCCAATCACCACGAAGATTTACATTATGAAATGAACAGTCACGTGATCACGGATGATTCTTACACACAGAGACACTCATATGTTCGCTCTTGTACTCTCATTGACATAATGCATAACCTTCAAGTCAAACCTTAATCCGGATTCTAACTTAAAACCAGGTCTGAACCCTCAGACAGATGAAATGTCCTCACTGTCAAGATCTCTTTAAAAGTCCTCACAAAGACAGGAGAACATGAGCACACACACACACATCCTGCAGGCAGAATTAGGTCCCTGACGATACGGAGGGGGGGGATTGTGGGTGAAGAAAAGGCTTATGACGCTGAGGAGGCTTCACACTGCAGCATCGCAGGAAACTCGGGAGGTTATTTTAAGAAAGATTCATGTTGCAACTAAAAGTGTGGAGCTGTCGGCCGCGCTGCTGCAGACCGTAACGCTTTGTGTCTCTGGACATTTGGGAAGCAGATCCACTAAGCTCCGGGATACATGGACGCATCTTTGCACGACTTCTCGTCACCCAGTGAATTTGCTTCTAATCGCATCCTTCTGTAGACTTTGCTTTCTGTCTGAAGACACAGTTACAGCTGCTGAACGTTAGCATGAGCTGCGTTTACCCTGATATTCCACTAATAATCAGAATAAAAAGGCCTCATGTAACCTCCTCAATCAGAAGAGACCGACCCGATCAGAAGGAATTTTCAATCGGGTTGAGGGGGGGTGTAAACCTTTGATAATCTGTTCAATAGGAAAATATTAGCGTCTAATAACCATGTAAACACTTAATCTGATCGTTTCTCTCTGGTTGGAATAAATCTGTTCTTTCTGAGCATGTTCGCCCCACGTGGGGAACAGAAACCAAACTGCTCTGTGGCTGAAACAACTTAACAGATTTAAGGATTGTTGAACGCCTCGACGGTCAAAAGGCTCCAAACAACAAGTTGTTTGAGAAGATGAACGCTTGGTTCATCACTTTATTCAGCGTCCGTGTAAACAGCTAAGCTGGAATCTCTAATCAGAATGATTTCCATCGTGTTGAAGAAATATTGTCCGTGTAACAGCAGCTATTGTGAGCATGTTAGCATGTTGACGTTAGCATTTAGCTCACAGAGCTGCTAGCATGGCTGCAGACTCAGTGGTGTTATCCCCCCAGCGCTGCAGGTAAGGGTTGAACTGTTGGTCTGTGAATCGTCATCCAACACTTCTGTATTAATATTAACTCAACATTAAGTTTATTTTAGTTGACTTCTGTAACAGAAACAAGTCAGACTGATGCTTCTCTCCCCTGTTTTTAAAGACGATCAGTTCATGGATTTTGTTCAGACCTCAGACAAATTCAAAGAAACGTGACGAATTCTCTTGAATCACTCTTATGTTCCACCGAAGAACAAATCTGTTTAAGCACGAGGCCACTGACTTTCAGTCATGACGTATCTCAGATGAAAAGTTGGGTTGGGGTGAAATTAGGTTTCCTGACTTTTCTGCTGCGTGCACGCCGTCCTCCTGCATGAGCTGGCAGGGAAACAGAGAAATGAGGTTGATTCAGGGCTTATGTAAAGTACGACAGAGCTGCTACCATCTCCCCACACACACACACTCTTTATCCAGGTAAGAGTCATATGTTTAATGGGCCACAGCAGGCAGTTACCTGAAATCTAAACAGACACAAACACCTCGAGCCATGTACCGTCTGCAGTAACTGTCTCTCTTTGTTCAACTGCTTACTTGTTCATATCGCCCGATCCTGTCATTTCTCTGCTCAACTTTCCGTGTGAGTTTGTGAGTGTGTGTGTGTAATGTACCATCACAGACTTAAAGACTTCCTCCTCTGTGATCTGTTCTCTCTCTGCAGCAACTCACACTGTTGACAGGCCACACTGCTGCTTTTCCTCACCTCTCAACTATTTCCCTCCTCTTCCTCCTCCTCTTCCTCTTCCTCCTCCTCCTCTTCCTCCTCGTCAACTTCCTGTAGCCCAGACTTTACAAACACTGAGGTCACGAGTTCAAACTCACCAAGTGCAAAACAACAAAGACAGAGCAATTTTCTGATTGATTATCTGATATGTTAATGTGAATCCATCCATCATCTCCTCTCATAATGTGGAATAGAATTATGGTGGAAGAATATGAATTTCCTTTATCTAATGCATTTCTGCCACATTTTTAAAGTAAAAGTCCTGCATTCAAAATCCTACTTGAGAGAGAGAAAGGGATGAAGTTATATACAGTTAGCTAGTCCAGTGGTTCCCAACCTAGGGGTCGGGCCCCTCCAAAGGGTCACCAGATAAATCTGAGGGGTCGTGAGCTGATTAACGGGAGGAAGAAAAAACAAAGTTCTGATTCACAAATCTGTTTTCGGTTTTTGGACTTTTCTCTTAGAGATCAGCAAATGCTAACACGCTAAGATGGCGGACATTTTAAACGTTATAGCTGCTAATATGTCATTAGGGTGTAACAGTTTAATGTGAACTCCTCAGTTCGTTAAAACACCCACAATGCCAGAAACGGATAAACTTGGTGTCCTCAGTAGAAACTTCAGCCAACCAACCTGCCCGCTCTCTTCTTCTTCTTCTATTTCTTTGTTCATCCTCTCAGAGCCGAATAGACGATGCCAAACTCTGCTGAGCGTTTCTGCTCACTTTCACGCACCATGAAATATTCACAGCTGAATGCATGTCCTGTTTATTATTCATGAGCTCACTTGACATCTCTGAATCATTCACACACACACACAGTTATATTTGCATACTGAGAAATGCAGAGTGAAGGTGGAGATACATTCATGGACACACTGGGAGAGCTGGATTTGTTTGGTGCTGTTATACACATATCTACACACACACACACACACACACACACAGAGTAAGGGCCCAAAATGAGTATTATCAGCAGCTCAGGATTCTGCTCGAGCTCTTCAAAGTGTGACACACGTGTTCCTGATGAGTCCCAAATGGTGCTCCGGATGTCCGTCTTCAAATCAGGAATCAAAACTTCCTGCTTCTCTGCTCGTTTTAGACACTCAGACAGCGTTCACGTTCTTTAAAATCTGCTTTGGGACATTCCACTAATTCCATCTGCATTAGAAATGTTGATGGAGCATGGCAGCAGTCCCTGATGAAGATCTGTAAACATTCAAACTTCAAACACACCCTGTTTTCTTCCCAGCAGACTACGGATAAATGATTACAGATACTCACAGATAAGCTAAGAGTCTCGTTCAGCATTTAAAATAACTCACATTCCTGTAAAACTCCACATGGATGAGACAGCGGAGATTTCAGAACAGCTGAGATGGTTTTATTTCACATCATGACTCCCACTTTAATGAGTTCAGAGTCCATAGACGCCGGGTTTGATGAGCAGATGAAGGGTTCATGTCTTCCTGCTTCACTTCACCTACACAGCCCAGCGAGCACCACGTTTCCCTGCTTACATGTGCACCGCTAGCCTAAAAACACAGCTGCACATCAACACCGGGAAATAAGACAGCAGCGTGTCCTGATGCATGTCGACACATTTAGCATGTTAGAATGCTAACATTCTCACAGTTAACATGTTAACTCGACATTGTTAAACATGTAACTTATCACATCTTGTTGCATACACCTAGCAAGGTGACAAACTAATGTTTAGCATGCTCGTTTTAGCATGTTAGCATGCGGTGATAGCCAGAATCTCAAAGTGAGACTGATATGAAGAGAAACTTCACACTAAATCCGATCTGAGTTAGCAAATTACACGTACAGTCACTTTATTATCTATTGATTCTGGTCCCATTTCAGAACGTTCATTACAGCAGAAGCGACGCGGCTGCTAACAAAGACGCTTGGCATGACGTTAGCCGTTAGCGGCTGGCAGAGACATTAAAACTAAAGTCACATGTGTAACTACGGTTCAATAAATAAAACATCCAGCGATCAACAAAGTCATGAGTTTCATTCTCTGCTGATGTAAATCCATCCAGTTCTGTCAGATATTTGTAAGGATTGTAAATATATTTCCCTCTGGATTAAAGTATTGGACTGACCAACATTAGCTACCCCGTTAGCTACACACAGTCCACACGCCTGTGAAGATCCTGTAGATCCACACTGAGCTCATCTGCTCTGCCACTTTTAACCCATGAATATTGGATCAGCCACAGCGTGCTGCACTGTCTGCTTCACACATTCAGTGTGCAGGTCATTTTATTATTCATTATGAATATGCATGACATACTGTATATAGCAGCATCCTCATGAGGCCCGCTCTGTATCTATGGTAACACTCATAGACAAAGAACTCGTGGAAAATTGGATTAGCTGCACTGTCATCCAGCTTTAAGAGGTAAAATGATTTTATTCAATAAACAACAAGAAGCTTGTTTGTGTGACTGTCAGCAGTTTATTTCACTTCCTGCCTCCCACTCTGCACTACTGTTACTGTAAGTCCTATTGATGTATTCTGATTTATCGCTTCAGTTTCTTTTTGTCAGAAAGTTCATATTTTTATTTCCACTGTGCTCAGTATTCAATAGTCTGAAAAGGTCCTGATGTCCTGATGAACACACCATGCTAAGAACTGAACAACTGGCCCTGGATCTGGTGTCATTCGTACGTTAAAGTTCAGCGGACACAAATGATAATGAGGGCAAGGAGGTGAAGAAGAGTCAGAGTCTTCGGAGGTCTGAAACTTCAGCATCCCTCCGTCACCGCTCACAGTCACACTCTCTAAAGTAAATCATCACAAATGAATAAAAGTCATGAGTTCCTAAAACCACGGTAAC
Source organism: Maccullochella peelii (assembly GCA_002120245.1). Lineage (NCBI taxonomy): Eukaryota > Metazoa > Chordata > Actinopteri > Centrarchiformes > Percichthyidae > Maccullochella > Maccullochella peelii. Next base: position 3,896 of record LKNJ01005017.1, on the reverse strand, counting down.
ATCTCGGATACGCAGAAATCACACAAGTCAGAATCAGAAATGTCAAATTCAGAGGGTTTCTTCTGGTTAAACTGTCTTTCAAAATGATTTCCCCTCATTACGTGCTGGTGTAGGTGTATTATTGGTGTATGACAATGAAATGAATATTGGAAGATATACAGGAAGAAATACAGGATGCTGTTAAAAGCATATTTTATCTTGGTTAAGCATCGAGTCCTATCCTGAATAGTACATATAATGATGTCAGCTGCGTACCTTTCTCTTTGTCCTGTTGGCATGATGAAGACGTCGAAGGGGCGAAACGTTGCCTTTTTCAGTTTAATAAACCTTTTTGGAGCTATAATCCAGTGAACTATGTCCTGCACCTGCCTAAATACAGGATGAGATGTGACAACCACCTGTCTGTTCGTCCACTAAGTCATTTTAACCCAAACCATCATCTTTCCATAAACTGACCAAGTTGATTTATCTTCTGTTCTGTACGTGTGTCTTTTACATCATGTCTTCATGCCGTTTTATGGTTTATGTGAAGCACTCTGAACTGCCTTGTTGCCTCTCATACCTAACCGCACAGTAACCGTAGCAGAGTAAGATGTTTCCTTCTGGACGACTGAATAATTATTCATTCTAAACTTAAATATGATGCCGATATAATAGATGTAAAGTCAACAGCAGTCACGTCCAAAGACATCTCTGGTTTGAATCACTGAGGATTGTGCTCGTCAATGTATTCAGCACAGAGCTACTCTAATCTATGCAGAGTGCAGGGCCTGCCATTTCCAGTGTGACTGGGACTCCCTCTTTACCCTTCAACTGAGAGACAGGGTCATGGCCCAGATATCAGTCAGCGCTCGCTGCAGCAAATTACTTCTAATAAAGCCTTTAGAAAGGCGCCATTAACCACAGCGACAGAGAGAGAGAGAGATCGGCTGCAGCCGTGGCAGCAAATCCAATCAGCTCCAAACAAACCGTTGTCCAGAGAAACAGGCCAGCTTAGAGCTAATGATCAGTAAAAGAAGGGTAGCATTTTGCATTTAACATTCAAATAGCCGGCAGCATATAAACCGCTGAAAGAGAAAACATCTTGGCAGGTTTTCAGTGGTTTATCAAAGACCACAGCTGGGACCAGTGAGTCTCTCTGCTGCTGTGTTTGGGTGAAATTTCTGCTAAAACAAGGAGCTGATTAATCGGTCGATCGACCAAGCTGGGGCAAGGAAATGTTTGCCACTAAAAGCATAAGAGACAGATTCAAAGGGCGAATCCTACCCTATTCAAAGTAGGCTTTTAATGTGAAACATCTGCTGGAAGTGTTGGGTTTTATTGATTGTTGTGATCGAAAAAGCAGCAAAGAAGAAACGACTGGAAATAATTAGTGAATGAAAACTACTTCTGTTTAAAAGAGAAACCCAGAGTGGTGAGAATGTAGAAATGTACACAGGTAAC
>LKNJ01005016.1:0-26489 GCA_002120245.1 Maccullochella peelii | reverse complement strand
AAACTGAAGAACATCAAGTATCATGGCAGAACTGAGACAGATCCACACTGGAATAAAAAGAGCAGGGAGATGATTGTGTCTTTGGGAAAACTGGCTTTTGAGCAGCTGCAGAAATGCAACCTGATCTTCTATGAATCAGACCTGACAGAGTGTGGCATCAATATCAGAGCAGCCTCAGTGTACTCAGGAGTGCTCACACAGATCTTTAAAGTGGAGAGTGGACTGTACCAGGACAACAAGGTGTTCTGCTTTGTCCATCTGAGCGTTCAGGAGTTTCTGGCTGCTCTTCATGTCCGTCTGACCTTCATCAACTCTGGTGTCAATCTGCTGTCAGATGCACAACCAACATTATGGTGGTCTAGTATATTTAGGAAAAAAACTAAGCTAATACATCTCTACCAGGCTGCTGTGGACAAGGCCTTACAGAGTCCAAATGGTCACATGGACTTGTTCCTCCGCTTCCTCCTGGGTCTTTCACTGGAGTCCAGTCAGACTCTCCTCCAAGGCCTGCTGACACAGACAGAAAGCAGTTCAGAGAGCAGGAAAACCACAGACAAAACAGTTGAATACATCAAGAAGATGATCAGGAATAATCCCTCTCATGAGAGAAGCATCAATCTGTTCCACTGTCTGAATGAACTGAATGATCGTTCTCTAGTGGAGGAGATCCAACAGTACCTGAGATCAGGAAGTCTCTCCATGGATAAACTCTCTCCTGCTCAGTGGTCAGCTCTGGTCTTCATGTTACTGTCATCAGAAAAAGATCTGGAGGTGTTTGACCTGAAGAAATACTCTGCTTCAGAGGAGGCTCTTCTGAGGCTGCTGCCAGTGGTCAAAGCCTCCAATAAAGCTCTGTAAGTGGATATTGTACATACCTATATACATTATAAAGTATGTTTTATATTTTATGGAGCAATGTCCAACATCCCTCAAGAATGCAAAACACTTTACTGTACTGGCTGTTACTTGACACGCATGTGTGCCTACAACACAGTGTTTGGTTGCATTTTTATAGTCAGTATAGGTTCACATTGTGAAATCTTTCAATAAAAGATATGCAGAAAAAAGTAAAAGCTTAGGACACAGAATTAAAACCTCTGAATGTATCTTGTCCTGTGCTCTGTGATTGTGGCCAGGAGCTCTGTTACTCCAGTCTTTTAGCTATTTTCACAGCCCTTTCACAAGCGTTGGACAGGATTGAACATAAATATTTATTTTTTACAACTTAAGATGTCAAACAGGCATCAGTTTCAACAAAAATGTCAAACTTCAACTTCTTAGTGTTTTATTTTTGTAAAGAAATGAGACATAAGTAAGTGCTAGCAAGTGTTGTTGAGATGTAATCTGAAAAAATGGGAGGTTTAGCCTGCGGGGATGGGCAGTGACTCTGCTGTCCTGACTTCAGTGGGAAGCTCCTTCCACCACTGCGGAGTCAGCACAAAGAAGAGCCTTGACCAAGATGCGCGATCACAGGGTCCTCTGAGTGATGGGACTGCTAAACATCCAGAAGCAGAAGAGCGCAATGGTTGTGCTGGGGGGGTGTAAGGGTTAGACCATCTAACTCTCTCTCTACCTACAGGTTGGGAGTTTTGTCAAAAAATATTTGTGTATGTCTTATGGTTTGAGCAGCACAGCAACTCTGAGATTTTGAAAGTCTTACCTTCACTCGTGAATAAGACCCCAAGAAACTTGAAACTCTTCACTTACTCCCAACCTAAATATAGTTTTCCACCAGAGTACTATGGCCTCAGAATTTGAGTTGCTGACCCTTATCCCCACCAAGCCAGCAAAACCGTTTCATCTGCAAAAGGCAGAGATGCAATCCTGAGGCCACCATTCCACAGTATTCACACCTCGGCTGCACCTAGAGAGAGTTTTTTGCAAAAAATGTCAGATTTGGTGTAAAAACACCTTATTTCTTCCTCAGCCTGAGTGACTGTAACTTGTCATGGAGAAGCTGTGAAGCTCTGGCCTTGGTTCTCAGCTCCCAGTCCTCAAGTCTGAGGGAGTTGGACCTGAGTAACAATGACCTGCAGAATTCAGGAGTAAAGGCACTGTCTGCTGGACTGGAGAGTCCACACTGTACACTGGAAACTCTTAGGTGAGGATACAACTATTTCCTAAAGAAATTTCATTTTAAATGCTGCTTTACATTCAGGTAAATGTCAGTGTTTATACCTGAAAGCATACAATTTTCTTGCTTCCATAAGTTTTAGAGAAGTTTTGGTACATGTATATTACTTATTAATTTTTACCTTCATTTTTCATATTTTTTTTGGGGGGGGGGGGGGGGGGGGGNNNTTACATTGTCTACAGGAAATCTTAATGTGTTTTGAAAGTAACTAAATAAAGATGTATAACGGCTCATGAAATCTGATTTTGACAGTATCTGTTTCTGATTAAATTGTGTTATGGCTCATTTCAAAACAGAACTAATGAGAAGGTTTAACATAAAACCAGTTTTATTCAGATATTATACACTGACAGCTCAGCTCTTTTCCCAAAAGCAGAAAAAGTCTAAAAAGTACATAACTTTTTACAAATGTAGAACTAATTAGGTCTCTCTCTCTTTGCAGGCTGTCAGGCTGTCTGATCACAGAGGAAGGCTGTGCTTCTCTGGCCTCAGCTCTGAGATCCAACCCCTCCCATCTGAGAGAGCTGGACCTGAGCTACAATCATCCAGGAGACTCAGGAGTGAAGCTGCTGTCTGCTGGACTGAAGGATCCACACTGGAAACTGGACACTCTCAGGTATGGATAGACATACCTACTGTTTCTCTGTTATACTGACAAACTGAGAATGTTTAACAAGAGTTTGGACTCATGTTGGATTGAAACATGAGTCTCTCTGAATAATCTCGCTGAAATTATTCAGAGGGAAGGTTATTAAATGTTACTGCATACATAATCAAAGATAATATGGTGATCTGACTGTGTTTCTTAATCCAGGGTGGACCATAGTGGAAAGCAGTGGCTGAAACCTGGTCTATGGAAGTGTGAGTGTGTATTTGGTTTAAAAACAAAACAACAGCATTCTGTTTAACCATAAAGTTCAGGTTTAAACTTTTTTTAATTCTATTTTGCATTTGATCCCTGGTAGTGGTACCTCTGGCTTGGTCTTGAGTTCCAACAAACACATAGTAGTTGTTGACTCTATGTGCTGCAACTAATGATTATTTTCATGATCGATAAATCTACCAGTAACTTTCTTGATTAATCAGTGAATCCCTTGGTTTATAAAATGCCCAATGCAATTTCCTAAATCCCAAGGTGATGTCATCAAATTGCTTGTTTTGTCCAACCAACACTTGAGATGTCCCAAGCCGATCTTAAAGATCAGTATTGGGACCAATCCAAGCATATTTTAATGGATCAGTATCGGCTAAAATAAATCTATCAAATTCCAATCCTTTCTTTCTTGAACTTTGCTTTATTTTGTCCATCTCGGCCTGCTAGTGCTACAGCGCTGCTCTCCTTTAACAGCTGACAGTGCAGCATTTAGCTGCGTAGGCGAGTGAAAATTTGACTGTAGACTGACTCTGGGTTGAGACACCAAGGTTAAAATACATTCACTAAACTCTGAGACTAATGAATCCTCTCTCTCTCAATAGCAAAGAGCAGCAGTGTCCAAAACATTCAAGTAGCAGCTTCTTGTTTTAAGCTGTTGCTGACCATCATTTTCACTAGTTTATTTGACAAATGTTTCTGGCGCCAGGTTATATCAGCTGTCGCTACTTAACATTAATTCTGTGAGTAACTTGATGACAACTTGATAAACTTGTCAGTTGTCGGTTTGTGTGTCTGTACTTGTCAAAGATTGATTGTGAGGGATCACATCACGTCAATTTAAGGAGTGAAATTCTCCAGTTAAAGTTATATTCATATCAGATCAATAATTTAAGCTTAGTTTTGAAAACAGGACCTTCAATATTTGGATCAAGTAGCTCATGAAAATGAAAATGTTGTGGGCAGGGCTATTCACTGTCTCAAACTTATTTAATCAACATTTAGGTAAATATAAGTATTGGTTCAGACTCTGTTTCGGAAGATACCCAATATTAAAGGACTCAAATTGAGAACGGGGCCAAAAAAACTTGATCGGGACATCCATACTTCTGCAAACGGCAAATCCTCACAATTGAGAAGTGTGCTTGGTATTTGTGCTTAAAAAATGTCTGAAATGATTAATCGATTATCAACATAGTTGCTGATTATTTTTCTGTTGATTAACTAATTGATTATTTGATTAATTGTTTCAGCTGTAATGTGTATCAGAGGAGGCAGATGGCTATACCTCCCCAAGACCACGTTAGCAGCTATGAGGACATCAGTATAGGAACAGGATATTTTAAATCCAATGAATATATATGGCCAGAAAATGTGTCAGAAAATGTCTTCTTCTGTCCATCAGATGCCTGTGAACTCACACTGGACCCAAACACAGCACACAGAAACCTCAAACTGTCTGACAACAACAGGAAGGTGACACGGGTGAGAGAGAAGCAGCCATATCCAGATCATCCAGAGAGATTTGAGGACTACTGTCAACTGCTGTGTACAAATGGTCTGACTGGTCGCTGTTTCTGGGTGGTGGAGTTGAAAGGAAAAGTTCACATTGCTGTGATGTACAGAGGGATCGAAAGGAAAGGATACAGTGCTGACTGCTGGTTTGGAGGGAATGATCAGTCCTGGAGTCTGTTCTGCTCCAATAATCATTACTCTGTGTGTCACAACATCAGAGAAACGGTCATTCCTCTCTCCTCTTCCACCACTAACAGTAGAGTAGCAGTGTATGTGGACTGTCCTGCTGGCTCTCTGTCCTTCTACAGAGTCTCCTCTGACACTCTGATCCACCTCCACACCTTCAACACAACATTCACTGAACCTCTTTATCCTGGGTTTAGGTTTTGGTTTGATCTGGACTCCTCAGTATCTCTGTGTGAGCTGTAGAAGGGAGAGTCTCACAGTGCTGACTGAAAACAGCTGCTAACAGTAGGGCTTTCAGGCAGAAAATAGTATTACACAAATAATTTGTTTGTAAGTTTTGCTTTTGAGATGGCATTTTGTTTGCTTCTGTGAGTTTTATTCTCTCTCAAATTCTTATTTTTGTCTGATATTTAAAAAGTTTTGTTTGATTTTATTGGCACAAATCTGATTCCATAAGAATACACATGCTGCTATATTGACAAGACATTGTTAGGTAAACTACCTGGCCTACCTCCAGCCTTTTATACTATCATACCAGCAACTTTAGCACGAGATCTACTAATCGGATTCTTTTAAATGTCCCCAGGGTGCAGGTAAAACTGCTTTCTCCTTTTATGCACCCAGGGCATGGACTGAGCTGCAGAATACTATTACCTTAGAAGCACTCCCTTCTTTGAATACCGTTTAAAGGTCTTTTATAAACTGCCCTGAAGGAAACATGTTGCTGTTTTACATAATCCTCGAATTGAGGTGGAATGTGTTGTGGATATCGCTGCTATGGCCTGTCTGTCTTTAATCTTTTACTATTTCCCTTGTGTTGTTTTTATGTTCTAACATGTCAAATAGTTGTTTTTTTATGTGAAACTGCTTGTGCTGCTGTCTCGACCAGGTCTCCCTGAAAGGACAGCTCTTGTATCTCAACGGGACCTTCCTGGCTAAATAAAGGATCAAAAAAAATATATTTTTAAACTTGGATTAGCTGGAAAATGCATCACAAAGCTGAAAAACAGGGCTGATAATTAATATTATTACTTCAAACACAGTTAGCTATCAAAAAACAGTCTTTGCCTCCTTTAACATGTGAAACAAATGAAAACATAGCTAACACTATATAAGATTTTTTTTAAATTAATTTACGACTTAATAAATAAAAACTCATCCTACCCATCCACTCCATTGATTTAAGATGGATTTTATCCATCCATTTATTATTTTATTCCAAAGTTCAGCCCACCCCTGGCGCTACCTATGTGTGTAAGCGCTGCTAGTAATCTGAAATTCTACAGGCTACCTTTAATTTCTCTCACAACCATCGCAAAGTATCTGACACACTGATCCACCTCCACGCCTTCAACACCACATCCACTGAACCTCTTTATCCTGGGTTTAGGGATTTGTCAGCCGGTTCCTCACTGTCTTTGTGTACCTTATGCAAGGTATGCCACTGTTTGTTTTTTTATCATGCATGAGCAAATTCCCAATATCACCAAATCTTAAAGGTATTCTTGGTTAAAGGTTTTCTTGTAAAGAAACAAAAGTTGTGTTTACATTCAGTGTGTGTCACTAAAACACCTTGTATGTTTGCTGAATAAAGTTGTTCTTTATACTACAAGTGTTTCTGGAGTTTCTACCTCATTAATAGCTTTGTTTGTTATAGACACATATCAGAATATTTTTCACTCGTTTGCTCTTAGATTAGACCATTTGTACAGTTTCTAACAAAAGATTAATCACTTCCTTCCTAACATTTCATCTTATCACACATCTCATACAAAAGTACATTGGAAATAATCACTTTTACACTAAATACTTTATCAGAAACATTATTATTATATACATTTTACATAAGTTTAACAGAGGTTATGTGACTGTGTGTGTATATATCCTTACTTAAGAATTTATGCCAAGCCACTTTGTTGATTTCTCCTTCAAAACATAAACGTATAAAAAAGATTTATTTTACCTGTTAAACCACCCAACAGTATATAAAGCAGTTAACTTAATGTAGCTCCTCCTCGAGCAGCTACAACATTTAATCGCTGCTTACAAATTCATGCATTGTTATTGACAATCATCACATTAATATAATATATAAAAATATAGGCTAACACTTTTACTTTTTACTTACTTTTGACTTTAGTGATGATAATTGTGTACTTTTACTTTTAAATAAGATTTTGAATACCGTGTTTTTACATTGTGGGTTTTCTACTTTGACTTTAGTAAATCACCTAAATATTATTTTTAAATACTTTTTGCAAGAAGGATGTAAGGAAAACAAACCATATTTTGGTGTAGGCTACATCCGGGTCACAGGCATCTATTTCCGGGTGTGAAACCCGCGTGAAGCGCGACGTAAACAAACCGCACGCTCCGCCGTCGGTCTGGAGGTTCAGCGGTTATAACCGCGGCTCGGATGCGCCGTTAGCCCGGGATGCTTCGGTCTGGGCGGAGGAGACACGGTTAGCATGGGGAAGTGTGTTGTCTCTGGGTGTCCGAATCGCATGAACGTTAACCGGGGGATCTTCAACCGACAACCGAAGAGGTTCTTCAACTTCCCCAAAGACCCGGCTCGAGTCAAGGTACGGCCTTATGAAACTAACCGGAGCAAAGATACTCTTATCTGGGTCTTTTCATACTAGGAGTTCGGTCTTTCTACCGGCTAACGGAGCTAATATAGTAACTGCCCAGAAGGACTGCACTGGTTATCGGCGTGTTTTAGCTGAGCCTCTTCCGGGAGACGGTCCCGGATGGTTCCCATAGAAAAGCTCCGGGAAGCGGCTGCCTGCTGCACCTTAGCGGAGGTGGGCCGGTTAATCAGACGTATAGTTGCCAATCTAACAACGAAATACTCATCTTTAAAGGTTTTCCTCCTCTCGTCAAAGTAAAAATATTATTTGAAAACACTATCAATAAAGCATAAATCTCACCTTTGTGTAGCTCGTCGAAGTTTGTTTTCGAGCAGAAGACGCCTGCGTCTAAAAACAGACTCGGACAAAAAGCACAGAGGAGAAGTTTATGTTTTATTACAAGTGTTTTAAAACGGAATCTTTCGGCTTTACAAGAGAAAGATTTCAGGTATGAAGACTAACTGGTTGGTTTGCCAATTGTACATCTGTTAATCCTCCGGTAAAGGCCGGCCTCCCTGAGCTTTTCTATGGGACCATCCGGGACTGCGGGGAGAGACAGTCCAGAACAGGGCTAACCTGGCCTGGAATACTGTGTATTTAAATTACATGTAGAGCTGCAACTATTAATCATTAGTCGATTGACAGAAAATTAATCTGCGATTATTTTGATGTTTGAATAATGTTAAATGAATTGTTAATTAGAACTGGTTTGCTGGTTCCAGTGAATCTAGTGAGGGTTTGATGCTTTTCTTCTTCATACATGACATAAACTGAATATTTTGGACAGTTAGTCGGACAAAACAACCAGGAATTCTCACTATTTTCTGACATTTTATAAACTGAAAGGTCAACCGATCAATCGTAAAAATAATCACCAAATGAACTGATAATGGAGATAACGGTCAGGGTTGAGAGCTGCTGACTCTGTTCAGGTCTGGCTGGCAGCGCTGAGGGAGACAGACAAGCAGGACTCAACAGAGCAGCATTTCATCTGCGAAGACCACTTCCTGCCGGGGGACGTCTCCACCAATGGGGTCACCAATGATGCCATTCCCCTCATGCCCCCTTACCTGGACGGACCGCTGGGCCTGATCAGCCCCTGGGGAGCGGAGTCCTCTGAGGAAGAGGAGCGTTGGGCCACCGGAGGCTGCGAGGATGATGAAGATGATGATCCGCCGCAGCAGGTCTGCTCTGTTTTTCTTCTGTGTGTTACAGGTCTTTGTGTATTCTCAGTCATTACAGAGCAGCACAGTGGACGCTACAAGCGGCTACAATCGAGAGGGAACCAGGACAGTGAAGCTGGTGTTGCAGGGAGGATGAGGTGTTTCTGTAGTCCAACCCGGAAGTTAGCATCTCCCTGGTTCCCTCCACAAAAAGCAAACGGGATGTTTCCACTGGGTTTTGGATTATTGCAGAGAACAAAAGTAAAATAAATGAACTCCACTTTTATGAAATTTGAAGCGTAAATGCAATCTCCAGCAGTAAAAAGCTAACGTTAGCCTATAAACCAGCTACACCACGGTCACATGACTTCAGCTTCACACCTGTAATCTGGTTTCTACAGAAGCCTTTGGGAAAGTCTGAGTTAGAACAGTTTGCAGTTTAAACCCAACGAGGCTGTGAAGGCGGACGAGTGAGCAGATGAGTTTCTGTGATGACGTTTAACGTCCCCGACAACCTCTGTAGTCTCATTTAGCCGCTTGTTAGCAACCGCCTTTTTTAAGACACGTAGAAGCTTCAAAATTTGCGAGTGGGGAATTTACTGACGGATTTTATGTCGTAGAACAAAACACTTGTATTAACCACAGACCTTATTTCAGGCATCAAACCAGAAACCCATTCAAGAAACCCACTGACTTCCAGACGAGGGAACAGGAAGAGCTAACATGCTAACATGCTAACTCATATCTGGGTTTTAAGACTCACATTCTGTGTAGCTTGTTAGAAACACCAACACAGTTCATACACTGTTAATATAAAACATCCTTATCATTATAGCAGCTTTAAGAAGAACTTTCTGATCTCTTGATGTGAGTGCAGCCGACTTCACGAACCTGGATTTATGTTGGTTTTGTCAGACAATGATGTGATTATAAAGGATTTTATTAGCAGTGCAACAGCTTTAGAACGACTGCTGGTCTACATGCAGTGTTTATGAGCTGCTGTTCAAATTAATATTTTATACTCATTCAGTTTTTCTGACAACAGAAACAGACAAAATATGTAAATGAGAACAACTGCATGGTGAATTTAGCTGCATGGAAACGGTACAGGTGATCAGAGAGCAGTAGCTTTTACTTGTTCTGATTTCTGTGTTTTCCAGGACCCAGGTGCAGGTTTGGAAAACCCTCCAGAGCCTGAGAAGACCAGGTAACAAATGTCTCTGCTCCTGGTTTTCATGTTTTATGTTGAAGCTGTAAAAAGGCTTTCACAATTTCATATTTTCCAGGTGTTTCCAGGGACATCTGAAGTTTTAGTTTGGAATAATTCACACATGAGTAAGATATTTAGTTGTCTTTTTCTTTCCAGTGTTACACTGCGACAGAGGAAACCATCGATCCAGTCCAAGAAAGTTAGCAGACAGGGTGAGTGCTGCTTTCATCAAGGCCCCGAGGGAGAGACACTGAGAGGGGAATCTGAGTCAGAAATCGCACTCTTTCTCAGAGTCATAACTCGGTCAAATCTGAACACACAGACATGAAACACATGTGGTTAGATTCAGTGTGACTCCCAGGATTTCTTTATCTCTGATGTCATTCAGAATAAACATCCAGAAATCCACTTAGAAATCAGAGAAACAGACACTCCTTATAACAGAAGATGCCTGAGAATCCTTCTGTTTTTAACTTTTCTTCAGTATCACAGTAATCCAGTGATAGTTGTCTGTTTGTCCATAGGTACACTGCTAACAGGAGACGCTAACTGCTAATTCGGCATAATCTCATAGCAAGTGATGTGTGTGTGTGTGTGTGTGTGTGTGTGTGGTGTTGTGTTCAGACGTGTCTCTGGGGCTGCTGACTCAGCGTTTCCTGGAGCTGCTGCTGGCGGCTCCGGACGGCTCGCTGGACCTCCGGCAGGTGGCCGCGAGCCTGCAGACCCGCAAACGGCGAGTCTACGACATCACCAACATCCTGGACGGCATCAACCTCATCCAGAAGGAGTCGGCCAACAGAGTCAAGTGGATGTGAGTCACTCACTGTGCATGCTTGCTTTTATATGTGTGTGTGGTTTTATTGTGAAGTTCTGTATTAGACCCTAGTTATGTATATTGATTGTGAGTATATTACTGTTTTTTTAAAATGAATTATATGTTGGTTCACATTTTTTCGAGCTCCAGTCGATACTGTTTCCAGCTGTCTTTGTTAATATTACTAATCCAAATAAACGAACCACTCATCAACATCACATCTGTTTTTTCTTTTGTAGTAAATGAGCTCAAACATAAAAAACAGGTCTGGTCCTCTTTAATAAGACTTGACACTGCTACAGGCACCGCAGTAAAGCTGCTCTGTGTCTGTTCTGCAGAGGAAGGAGTCCGATCTCCAGCTTCTTGTGGAAGAACCAGCGCAGGTTCCAGAGGGAGCTGAAGAACCTGAAGCTGGTGGAGGACGCGCTGGACGTCCTCATCAAAAGCTGCGCCCAGCAGCTCTTCGACATGACCGACGACGAGGACAACTCTGCATATCCTTTCACACCGGGCCAGAGGTCAGAGGTCACCAGCAGCACTGCTCCTGGTAGCTGAGGAAGTCCTCTCCTTTAGAAAGTAGACCACATGTTCCTCTCCCCAGCCTGGCCCTCTAGCTCCTCCTGGGGGTCCTGAGGTCATCCCAGACCTGATGACAGATTAACTCAGACCTGATCCTCACTGTGATGGATTTACAGAAATAAATGGAAACCAATGGCTGCGGTAAAAATATATCCCAACGTGATTTGTTTTTTAAGGAGTTAAAACCAATGACAAAACGACTCACCAAAATAAAAGACTTTAAATAAGACACAGAATTAGTTGCATTACCATAAAGTATGTTGAAGTAAAACAAGGCAGCAGAAACCAGTAGAGCCAGGATGCCTACAAGTCTTTTAAAAAAACAAGGAAGTGAATAAAATCCATAGTTGTGAATGTTTATTAAAAAAAGTGAATCAGGTTTTCTTTAACTTTCTTTACGTCGGCCTACGTGACCCACGAGGACGTCAGCCGGCTCCGAGCCTTCCAGGAGAAGACAGTGATCGCTGTCAAAGCTCCGGAGGAAACCAAGCTGGAGATTCCTGCACCCAGAGAGGTAGGCAGGCAGGCAGACAGGCAGACAGGCAGGCAGGCAGGCAGGCAGGCAGGCAGGCAGGCAGGGGCGGAGATGCACCATATTTTCATGACCTTTACTAACTGTGTAAAAAATAAACCCACATTTCTTATTACTCGTGTAGAAAAATCTGTACAATTGCACATATTGTTCATATTTTGTATATAAACTTAACTGTATATCCTCCGTGTAAGTATGATTTAGTTTTCCTTTTTTATTTCTTCCTTCAGTGCTACTTTTATTTCTATATTTGTTTATGTTCTGCGTTGTGTGGACGAGCTACAGCTAATACAGCTAATCATTTTCAAATGCAAAATTAAATAACATTTTCCTGAAATCAAGATACGATCAGTTCATTTCACTGCTGTATCTCGCAATCAGTTTAATAAAGTTTATCGTTTTAAATGTTAGAGTCGCGGTTGATCAGTCGATCGACAGAAAATTAAGCTGCAACTCTTTTGATAATTATTGTTTCAGCAAAAATCACCCAGATTCTCTGATTGCAGCGTCTCTGTGAGGATTTGATTTAATCAGCTGATGGAGAAAATGTTCTGCAGATTTATTGATAACGACAATAACCATTGTCTGTCTGTCTGTCTGTCTGTGTGTGTTGACGCAGGACAGCATCCAGGTCCACCTGAAGGCGGGGAGGGGTCCCATCACGGTGGTGACCTGTGAGGTGGGGTCGGGAGACGGCGCGACCTCTGACCCCGGAGAGAGAGGCGGCTTCTTTTTACCGCTGGAGGAGAGCCGGCTCAGGACGAGCACGCTGCACGCAGGTAAGTGAACCAGTTACCTGTAGTCAGTGTAACGCAGACCTGCTCTCTACCCGTCTGTGCTGCCGTCTGATGGAAAACACGTATCGTGCCTCTTACCTGAAGAATCTGATTGGCCTGAAACCACATGACCACACACCAGACGCCTGTGTGATGGCGTGTCTTGTTGTGTGTGGGCTGACATGACGACAGTCTGTACTTTTGTTTTTATTGTTTCGTCTCATTGTGTTGCTGCTGCAGAGTCTTCAGGCGCGCAGAGCGGCGCGCAGAGCGGCGTGTAGCTACCAGACGACCACCAGGATGCGCCAACTGTCCTCGAGGTCCAGACAGGAACCTGGAAACACAGCGTGAAGCCGGATTAGATCGTCTGCAGGTACCAACAGGTCGCACAAAGCGAACACACAACAGTCCCTGCAGACAGATTCAGTCAGATCAGCTGATAAACACCAAAATCGTCCGTCCGAAGCCAAACGCAGCGTTTTGGCATTAAAATGTAAAAACACTATATTTAGGGGTCGTTTTCATTTGCACCAGTAAATGAAGTTTGTGACTGAAGCGGATCCTCCTGAGAAGAGGCAGCCACCTGCTGAGACGTGAAACGACGACGAAGATGAGGATGACGACAGTTCGACCGGGATGTTTTTAGCTTCATTTTTGTACGGGGAGTGACGAAGAGGAGCGATGAAGAGGAGGCATACGACACAGTGTTTCATCATCGTGTCCTGACTGACATCAGCTGTAAAATATTTCACTGTTTTGTATTTCGTGTTTCTGATGCTGTAATCAATAGAACAGTCGGGGGAGTAACTTCTTGTCGTCCTGAAGGTCGCCGGTTCGAATCCCTGAAGCAGCCGATGAAGAGTTTCACACGTCGCACGCTACAGACATGTTGTTAAAGACTATTGATTCTTTTCATTCTGGATTCATCTGCTGATTCTTTTCTCCATTAATCCACTGATTGATTGACTGATTGATTGATTGGTTTGTAAACATTTTGAGAATGAGAAATGGCGTCACACTGAGCCAGTATGAAGTAATAACACACAGATCTTCTTGCTTCAGTAGTTCTGTGTTGTTTTTTACTTTATTTCAGTTTCCAGTAATTTCCATTAAATAACAAATTTGCCCTAATTAAAGGGAAAATAGACACATTATTATTATTTTTATTATTATTAAATGTGAGCTTTGTCGACAGGCAAACTTAAAATGTAACTTTCCTTCTTTTTAAAATGTTCAATAATAAACGAATCCTGAATAATCTTTACTGGGTTTAAAGGGAACCGGTATTTCAAGGGAAATATAATCACTATATTACTGTTATTATTACACTGCCACAGATTTCTCTGAGGCCAGAAATAAATTTTCACTTTGGCATTTTTATTGCACAAATACTTTTTTTTCCGGTGTGTTCCGATAGCAGGGAGGAAATAATAATAACGGCTTAGAAAGTTTAGTGTTACTGATTTGTTCTTTCTTTGCTGCAGCTCCTCCGTCCTGCAGGTAAACAGGTATGTGCTCGTCGGCACATGTTCTGTGTTAATGCGACTTATGTTTTTAATGATCGTATCTCCTTTATATGTTATATAATTATGTTATATTCCAATAAAACAGCTGTTGTAATGGCCGGCTGCAGCAGGCAGGGGGCAGCAGTGGGCTGTACCAGACTTTAAGGAAACTGTTACAGCAGAAGCAGCTTATGAGTAAAAATTTCATTTATTATTATTATTATTATTATTATTGATTTGGTCCAGAAGGACAGTCCGTCCACAGAGGGCAGTGGTTACTTTACTACAGTAAAACTAGTAAAAACACATTACATTGTAAAGTACAAGTCCTGCACTGAAGTAAAAATACTCATTCAGGAGAAGGTTTCTTTGTTGGTGTTTTATTTTATATATATATATATATATATGAATGACTAAAAACAAAAATTTGAATCAGCTTCGTTACAAAATGTCCTGGAAACATTTGCATTAAAAAGGAATCGTCTCACAGGGCGGCAGATATAAAAAAAACAAGGCAATTAAAATGGTTGAAATACTAAAAAAAATACTTAAAATGTAGTCAAGTGAAAAGTCAAATATTTCCCTCAGAAACACTTGAAATACTCAAGTACCTCAGTGTTGTAGTAAATCCTCCTCCTGGTCCTGGTCCAGCTGCAGGACCCCGCCCTCCTGCTGTCAGGACGGGAAACACGAGACTCAAACACAGATTTAACAACAACAGACGAACGCAGCAGAGAGAAACACCGAAAGTCCCGAATCGTTTCCAGATCGTCAGAGACGACGAGCCGCAGGACTCTGCAGGTGAGTCCGCTGTCTCTCTGCTGCTGTTTGGACACATGTTGCCTTCACTGTCCCAGTTTCATTAAATCACTATGTTGCTTTTAGTCTTCATACATGGGCTGAGAGAGTTTGTGCCGTGTGTTTACAGGGACCTTATTTGACTCGGTGAGTTTATTGAGTGGTTGTACCAGCAGATCCTGTAGAAAGTAGATCCTTGCTGCTGTGTTTGGTCTGTTGGCTGAAGCCGGTTACGTAACGTGAACAGGGAGGTGATTCTCCTTCAGCTTCCAGGTGCAGGACGACCGAACGAGCTGCTGTAAAGAGACGCTTCCTGCTGGGATTTAAACTCTTTCTTGTGGACAACGATCACCTTTTTGAGTTTCTGTCACCAGCTGTGCATGAGCTGCTTGTTGACGTGCTGCCTGATGCTGCTGAGCTGTTCACTCACAAAATCCAAAATGTCTGCAGGTGCCTTTTACTTCAGGAGCTCTGAGGATTACAGCCCGGCCCACGCTGGGTCTTTGTTACTGATGTTAAAGTCTGATTCTGATGTATCGGCTGATTTGATCCCTCACACGTGGTTCTTAAAGAACCATGACCCAGATACAAACTGAGCGGACGTGTCTGCGCCCTCTGGTGGACAAACTCTGTACAGGGTTTGTACAAAGTCTTGAAAGTTTGGAAAATGCTTTATTTTAACCGTTATGTTAAACATGCTCCTTGAGAAATCGAACCATGTAAACCAAAAATATTTTATAATATTTTGTCTTCTGGCATTTATGGTAACAATGACTTCGAGAGTCTGGACATTTTTGGTTTAGGTACCTTGAAAGTGCTTGAATTTTCTAGATACTCAAGCGTATCTTTCCCTACAGATGCTGATGTATCTGCAAGCTGATATCAGTCCAGCCGATCGATCAGTCTGATTATCAGCGTTACGGGTCGATCAGGCGGATCAGCTGTCGTCCAAAATGAATCTTTAGACCCGCAGAGTCACAGTTTTCTGATCTGGATCGTGCTCTTGTCTGTCCTGCTCCTCAGAGGATGAACCCTTCAGATTTTAATGACTCCATGATCTTTCCTGTAGCGCCCCCCTCAGGACAAACTTTACTTGTTTAGCTGGTTAGACTGTTAGAGCAGATCAATCAGATCAATCATCAGGATGTTGTTACACACACACGGGCCTGATGGGGGTTGTTTGTGTGTGTGTGTGTGTGTGTGTGTGTGTGTGTTAAAAGCTAAGTGGAGTCCTGCAGGGCCCCAAAAACCTCCGGGAGGGGGACGGTTTAAGACCTGAAACCCCAACACACACACACAGGTTTTATGTTTTGTGGTGGCCAAAAGTATGTGGACACGTGAACTTTCCCTTCATATACCATTAGTCTACTATATCATTGTGTGCTGTAGCATTGAGACGGGCCCAAAGCACACGTTTGGTTTAGTTTCACCTGGAGCTGTGATTTAGAAAGGTGGTTAAACTGCTGTCCAATCAGACAGCAGGAGGTTCTGTGGTGTGTTGAGGAATGTAAAGCAGGTAAAACTGTAAACTCATCCCGAAGCCGTGTTTGTTTTCCTGCCCTACTAACCGTCCGTCACCTCTCGGCTGCCTGTGGAGTTTCCTCCTCTGCTTACCGCCGTGGTTTGACCTGGTTGTTTGCGTTGTAAGGTGAGCGAGCGGCTTGGGTGGCGATGTGGCGGCGGGGAAACGCCCGGCCCTCGAACACTGCTCACCTGTGTGTTTGCTTTCAGCTGGGAGCCCACAGTCCTGTCACTGTTGTTGCTGCTAATGTTTGGACTCCAGAAGAAGTAAATAATCAGAGGAAACCTGAAGCTGAACGCGCAGGATTTTCTGTCATGAGAGTTTAGACTGTTCTCCTGGATCCACTGTAGAGCTCTGAGTCCATCGACGAGTTCATTCATCTGAAACCATCTTCTGAACATGACGAGAAGCCGGAACATCTTCTGGTTCCTGCTTTTCAGATGTGAGAATTTGCAGCTTGTCTGTGTTTTGAATGATTGTTAATTGAATATCTGTGAGTTTTGAACAGGAAGTTGGACAAAACATGAGATTTTAATAGAGAGATTATATTCCAGTCGGTGCATTAAAGTTATAAACCTGAAGGTTTTCATGATATCAAGTGTATCCAGATCCAGGTCATCAGATCTGTGTAGCAGTTGAAATACAGCTGTTTTCCACTGCAGGAACTAAACAAACCTAACATGAATCTGTTGGCTTTGGTTTCTATGGTTCTTGGCCAGCTTTGGGGATGAGTTCCTGGAACTAAGTTAGTTAAATAAGACACTTTTTACACGTTGTCACGCTTGTTGGACAAAATTAATGCAATATGCGCCAAACATTGTGCTCCTTCTCCGACTCTTAACTCCGTCAGTTCAGGAGACACAGGCGTCGTACTCTTGTTTACTCTTTGCTCTGATGGCGGTTATTTTTCACATGAATGTTCAGAAACGCACCTAGAAATCACAGAAAAAAGAAGTTTCTTTCAACTTTAATGGTTAATAGGCGAGCAAATGGTTAAAATGGGTTGCAAGTTGACGTTGCATCGTTTTAAGGGGTCACGCGGTTAAAAAAGGTTGGAAACGGCTGCCGTAAGAAGACAAACAGAACAGAACGCACAGATGATGTGATTCTGAGAATGAAAAAGCTAAAGGTGAATAAACTCACTGTGATTGATTATCTCGGCCGGGAAAGAAGGAAATCAATCTTACAACTGATGGAGTTTAACACAATGGAGGCTTCAGTGATCAATAACAGAACCGCCTCAGTGATCTGGGTGACATGTGGGAGAGCAGAGATCGCCCCTGATCTCTTTGTTCAGTTGGATCAACAATAGGAAGTTGTTCTCGCGGCGAGCGACGCTCCGTCAGCCGAGCGTTCGGTCCTGGCTCTCCATATGTCACCTCACAGCTAAACAGAATGTTAATGAACCCTGAGTGCGGCTCAAAGGCCTCTGCTGAGTCCATTTACACTCTCGCATCAGCTCTGTGACGGAGGACCGGGAACAGTGGGACTGATTGTCACTGAGCTTCTGGTGATCTGGGTTTTGTTGGCTCGCGTGGAGTCGGGTTCAGAAGTCCACTGAGGTTTCCCCAACAATGCACAGTGGACATTTTCTGGAAGCTGGAGTTCACAAGTGGTGCACAGTTCTGATGTTTTTAGCCTCTGGAGGTTTTTCTTAATGAGTTTTGTTCGCAGGTGTCGTTGATTATATATTATTATATCACTTAAATATGAATATTAAATTTACACAACCTGGACATGGATATGTGGCAGGAAATGGATGGATGAATTAACCAATTAAAAACGAATTCAGTGAAGTCCATTTTTAATCCGTTTCACAAGCTGCGTCTCCATGCCTTGACCATAACAAAGATGGCTGCCAGAAATGGTCACTGTTTACTCATCGGTCACCTTTTGTTTAGGTCAAAGAGTGAAACGGGTTCCGTGGACTTCACTGCGAACCAGAAGCAGCACGTTCGTTTATAGAAGCGGAGTTGACCGCTGCCGCTCGCACATCAACTTTACTTGATGTGCGAGCGGCAGTGAAACAAACAGCTGACAGGTTCCTTAAAACTCATTCAAACACACACACACACTGCTGCAGGATGAAGAAGAAGAAGAAGAAGGGCGTCTGTGTTCAGCTGGAATGTGCGGTGGATATTCTACCTGATTAACCTCCATGTTGTCGTGCGAGACCGCCGCTTTCTGCGCGATGGGAAAAGGAGATAGGCTCAGCCGCCCCGTTCTGTCTTTAAGCCGTCTGATCCACCAACGCAGTCTTTGTTTGTGTTTGAGGCACGAGAGCGAGCTGATCCGACTCAGCAGAGCTGAACTCCGTTACAGCGCAGAGTGAAGCAGCTTGTGGCTAATAAACATAATGGGATCACATTTTCACCACAGAGTTTTATTATCACTCTGGTCGGGCAGGAGGTTAAACTGGCCCTTTAAAATTCTTTTTACACTCGAGACTAATAAACCTGAGATTATAGATCAGTATGTCAGAAGGTCAGAGGTCGCAGCCTAAGAGCCACGACTAGTATGAAAGAGACTTTCTGCTCAAAGAAAACAAGTTTTAGCCTGATGTGTGATTGTTGAGCCTTAATTTAAAGATAATGAGCTCAGCACTTCACATCCAACAAGACTACAAATCTAAAGTGCTGCTAGCGCCCCCTAGAGGCTGCAGTTATCATTACAGCCACCATATGAAACAACAATCAGTGCTGTTTAAAGTGGATTCTTTTATAGACAGATATTCTAAACGAGGCTAGATATTCGTCAGACTATAACACACCTCCAGAGACAGAAGAAGCAGCGGGGCGGTGCTGACCTGGGGAACCAGTGAGATTAATCCGGGGAATGTTGGCACGCCAAGATGCTGCCGCTGTGAGTTCCCTTTACGGTCCTTTTTAAAGAGTTACTTAACTCTTGAAAGTCTCAATTCTTTTGACCTCCTGTGGTTTAACTTCTCACCTTGCTGCAGTGACATACAGGTGTACTGCAGGACGCTGTGACATCACTGCTGGGTGTGGTTACAGGTGAAGCAGGCTTGCTGCTGTCCCACCCGCTTGGTGAGCTCATTTCTCTCGTTTCCAGTCTGGTTTGACCAGACCTTTTCTTTTCTGTTAGTGTCTTGAAACAAGACGGAATAAAGCTGGATTTAAAGTTGGGTAAACTTGCTTCATGTTGTCTTCACTCTCAGCCTCCTCTACTGGTATCACCAATGCGTAGATTGGCAACGCAAGCAGCCAATCACAGTTCCTGTCTCGGCGTGGTGTCTCCAGCGCTGACGTAAGCCGCTGCTTAAGACTGGTTAAGGTGTAGATATGTTTAGTTTGACTCTGCAGCTTCAGTTCAGACTCACATGCAGGTGAATTAAAGCCTCTTTGAGCTCTGCGGTCCTCAACGTCAACACAGGAAGTGGATGGAGCTGTCGACCAGCATACCTTAACCCAAATTTAACAAGGCCAACACTGTTCTTGGCAAAACCTGCTGCTGTTTCTTTTTTTCCCCCACTTTGTGGTTTGGACAGAGTTGTTGTGGACTCAGCTGAGCTTCAGGCAGAACTCACTGCTGAATTTAAAGACTCCAAACACCTCAGATTTCTGTCACTTTCAAGTGAAAATGTTTTTAAAGAAGCAGGTTTGTCACAGGAACAAGATGATGACGAGAGACGCAGTTTGGATTCTGTAATTCAGCAATTTTCTCCAAACAAGCAGGTTAAGTGTCTGAATAATAGAGCAATCTCTCAGTGAATAAATAAAAACATTAGGAGCCACTGAACACACACACACTCATTCATCCTGCTTTGATTACTCTGAGGATAGAGGAAAGTGTACAGCTCACGATAAAGAGGTTTATTTGCTGCCTGCAGCTGTAATTTCAGGGACTCGGTCCGGGACTGAAAGGCTTTGGTTAGCATGTTGGAGGGGAGGGTGAGGGGCATTTTGCAGACGCTGGTGGAAAAAGCTCAACATGACCATGAAATGTACTGGGAACCTCAGCTGCCATTATGGTGCTTTGATTGCAGTGGATGTAAATCACGATTCTTCCTTCACCTGACGGCCGTATTTAGTCACATTTCCAGCGTCGAACACACTAAATACTCAAATCCTTAGAATGAATATGGAGTCTGGATTTAGGACACATAGTAAGAGTCAACAGTCGTGCTAGTCCAGCTGAGGCTGATGGGAATGTCTGTAGTTCTGCAGGTATTTGGTGAACCTCATGGTGGCGCTAGACGAAAAGTCAGGGGAGCATCAAAGTCAGCAGGGTTCTTCCTCTGGGGATCATGAATATCTGACGTTGCCCTTCATAGAGTCAAGCTGCTAACACGGCTAATGATGCAACCAAACATTAACCGTGAAGGTTAATCAAGTCTCAGCAAGTTAGTCGGAGTTGTTGGGTGCAAAATCAGCAGCACAGTCCTGAACACTGGATATGAAATCTCAAATTAATGTGTCTGTAACCTGAGAGCTGAACTGTGTGTGTGTGTGTGTGTGTGTGTGTGTCGCTGTGTTGCGTCACCCTGCCGCTGTTCTCAGAGCAGCTTCCAACCAACAACCAACCAACCAGGATCAGTGTTTCCCCTCAACAGCTGCTTCCAATTACTCTCATAATGCTCTCTCTCTTTTCCCACATCATAATAAACCCCCTCGCTCGCCCTCCCTGTCCAGAGTCGTGTGTGTGTGTGTGAAAATGAAACATTCAGCTTCGTCAGAACACACGATCAGTGTTCACTAACGGCGTCCCTGAAACTTTCAGCCAGTCGTCATATATTTAGTTAGTAATTTTCACAAAGCCTGAAGATATTTAAAACTTTTTATTCTCATATTTCTGTTAAATAAAGGTCAGTTGGACTGAAACGTCAGGATTTTAATGTAATCAAATTAAATTTCAGACATTTTTCTTGATTGTTACGTACGACTCGTTTTGAGAGCGTCTCCCCAACACGGTGAACAGGTCATTTTTCATTTCATTGTGACTTCCGGCTCTTTTTCTGCTGTAAATTTGTTCCTAATTTTTCATAAAAAGTCTCATGTGGAGCCTGTGAGCCCCTCTTCCCCTTCTAAAGTGGATTTGTTCACACTGGAAAACCAGGATCCAGTTATCCTGTTTCCCATATCCTGGGCACATCTTTCCATCCGTCCCTCCAGCTCTGATTCCTCGGGGAAAATCTCTCCTGATATGCTGCGGTTTTTATTTCCATCGCATTAGTGCAGCGTGTTGTCGTCCTGCTGGCTCTGTTTGGGGAGTTTTTCCGTTGCTGCTCGGTGGCTTTTGGTAACGGTACACTTGAAGCCGACTGGTGAAGCTCCCAGATGTATCTGGCTCTGCTTCACCAATCTGCTCCGAAGTGGAAAAACCAAAAGATGCCGATACTGAGATGCAGACGCCAGAGCTGGTGTGTATTTATTATTGCAGCAGACATCTTAAGGGTAGTAACTGGTGGTCTTCTTTGCTTTGTGAGAGGTTTCAAACAGGTTGGTGCGTCCCTTGTTTTTCAGCTGTGTTGTTTTGCAATAAGCCTAATCAGCTCTGTCTTATTGGTCCAAGTTTGGATCTGATGCATCGTTGGTTGGCCGGTAAAATCAGGACGCTTGATACAATCTGACACATCACGCAGAGGAACTCGAACTCAAACACTCACAACATCTCTGTGTTAATGGCGGGAACAAGGTGTGTCATGGCATGGTGATTTTCAGGTATCAATCAATCTCAGTTGGTATTGGTACAGAGGATTGTCACAAGATGGCGAGTGTGCTTATTAATACTAATACAAAGGAGGAACAGAATCCTGCAGAACGCTGTCATATTTGTTCCTGAACTGTTTCAGGCTCTTTGACAAACCCCCAACAGGTTGTAGCCTGCAGGCGTAGCTGTGGGAGCAAATTCCCTTTTTCGATGAGCAGTTTTAATGCAAAGAGAAGAGTGTTGAACCCATGACACCATGTAATGTTGGTTTCTGACATGTCCGATGTTTCCTGTGTTTCTCTCTGCGTCCTCGTTTCTGACTGCAGTCGTCATTGTTTTCCAGCCTCAGTTTCTCCGAGTGTAATGAGAGAGAGAGAGAGAGAGTTTGTCCTGAGCTTCCTGTGGTTTCTGGTGACTCTCACCCTCTTGGTGTTGGGAGCAGCTCTTATGTAAGACGGCGGGGCGGTTGCTGTGTTTCTGGCGGTTCAACACGTGTGGGAATTTTCCTGCAAGTGAAACGAGCCGCGTGTTCGTTTTCATAGAGATGACGTGAAACTAGTGTCTGTGTGACAGGAAGGACGTCGATCTAAAAACCGATGGATGCTTTGGAAAATGGGTCGCTAAAACGTTAACATCCAGGTGTGTTTCCTGTTGGGTCTGTGCAGTGACAGCAGGACAGGAAGTGTGTGACGGGATGTTTGACCCCTCAGAGGTGTTTGCATCAATCGCAGCTCAGAGGAAATCAGCATGTCCTGTGTGTGTGTGTGTGTGTGTGTGTGTGTGTGTGTGTGTGTGTGTGTGTGTGTGTGTGTGTGTGTTGTTGACGTCATGTTGTTTACAACCAGGGTGGGAAATTCCTGCGCCAGCAGCCAGATGTTGCAGCAGTTTGTCTCCAGGACGGTTTGGCTGGAAGCCGACAGTCCTGATCTGAACTCAATGTCCAATTAGCTGCTTTAAAAAATAAAGACAATAAATAAAAACTGCTGTTCTGGTTTGAAAAATGATCCTCTAACAAGTGAAGGTCATTCAAACATCGTATTTCCTGGTTTAACCTAATGAGATACAGTGATGCAACTTTCTGAGCCTTTTCTTGTTTTGTACGTTGCTCAGAAATGTTCCCACGTGATCTGGTTTTGTCAGTGGCCAGCTCTGTCCCCTCACAGGTCCTGGGTTCCAGCTGCTTTCACTCCGAACCTGTTTGGGGCGCTCCGAACGGACTCTGGTGTGTTTGCCTGTCTGGATTGGTTCTCGTGGGCCGGCGTGGAAGCTGTCAGGAGAACTGACCTGGTTTGAAGCCGACCAGTGCGGTTTGTTTGTGACGTGAAAGCGAGATGTGATTTTAGAATGAATTCAAAAGCTAAACTACTGTCAGATCCGTCTTCTGGCTTCTGTATAAGTGATATATATTGACTGTATCGATACAGTTGAGCACATGAATGCTGGGATTTCCCCTGATCAATCGGGAAGTAAAATAGTCTGTGTGTTTTAGTAGTTTGTGTAGTTTAGTGTCCAGTGAAATTCATTTATTTGTTTTTGAAGCTCTGCATGGATTGGCAGCAGCCTACATCTCAGATCTCCTCAGTCCACGTTCTACATCCAGACCCCTCAGATCCTCTGAGCAGTTCCTCCTCATTATTCCCCGTCAAACTCCAAAATCCACCACAGTTTTCTTTTGCTGCTCCCAGTCTGCCCCTCACTGTCAGATCCTCCCCATCTGTCTCCACCTGTCACCTTTATACTATTGTGTTTGAATCCCCTTGATTATCAATACAATGACAAAATAGTTTTCATTTAGTCTGTTAGTTATTTATCCATTTATTTTAGTTGTAATTATTTATTTGTATTTTAAATTTCGCCTGCTGTTTTTAGGTGTGATTGTGTCAGTGAGCGCTGGGATCGGCTCCGGCCAGCCGACAGGACAGAAAAGCACCTTTCCTCCAGGTGTCTTTGGTCAAACACCTGCCGCTCAGACTCGGCTGCGTGCAGCGATGAGCCGCCGTCATCGCTGCGCGCAGAATTCCTGTCGGCTTCTCTTTGGTGTTCATCGGTATCAGAGGTGTTTTCTCAGCCTCGGTCCGGCTGCTCGGTCCGATCAGGATCATTTCCACGACTCTGCTCAGCCGCTCGAAGCCACACACAACAACTGCTGCACAGTTTGTCTTTGAAATGCTTTGCTCACCTCAGCGAGTTTCCTGTAAAAGCTTTCACATTCCTCTGAGGCTCAGCGGCTGCAGGCTGCGACCTTAAAGGACCGAGCCGAGCCGGTACGCTCCGCCGGGAGCCGTTAAACCTCCGGGAGCGTTACCTGCTCTCCAGCAAACACTCCTTTCTCTTGTTTCCCTCTCAGGTGGACTTTAAGGAGCTTGTTCACAGCCGATCTGAAGCCCTTTAATCATGTTTTCAGGACAACAAGGGAAACATTGTTCTCATGAAACGGCGAAATGATTTAAACAGAACAGATGAAGGTGGTTAAAGAAATGTTTCAGACCTTTCTCAGAGTGAAGGTCAGCGCTCGTTTTAACAGTTTCTGTGGTTTTGGCAATAATTCCTATCAGATATGACAACGTTTGACGTAACAGCAGCAGAGGAACAATGTCCTGCTGAGCTCGGGTGTGAACCGCACTAAAAGGCCTTTTGTCCAAACCAGATTCTCTTTTCTATAAACTTTGCAGCCACATCAAGAGAATACTTCTAAATATACAGCTGCCTTTGTAAGTTAAGCCTCGGTTGATTTAATCAGATTTAATCATCATAACATGACCAGTAATGAACACCACAGCGGTGAAACTTGTATAAATACTTAAGTCACATGTCCTATGAGTCTGGAGGATGAGCGCTCTGCAGTAACTTGGGACAAAACCGCAGAAAAGTCGTGTTCACCTCACTGAAGCTCACAGCTGGATGATCCTATACTATATTATACAGCAACAGATTGGTTCATTCAGCATTTAAAGGACTTCGTCTCTATGTGTAAGTAAGACCTGCTTCGTACTGAAATATGATTTGATAAATGAAAAGGTTTTATATATATATTAAAAAAAAATACTTTTCAACTAAATTTAAATCTCTAAATCAGTGCTGACTGGGATGACTAACTCAAAAACTGTTCAGATTTCAGTGAAGTTTGGTGGAAAGTTAGCTAACTGTTAACTGTTGTTATAACATTTAAAGATTTGGCATTTTTGACCATTTTCACTCTTTGCTCAGGAACTGCTGCACAGATTAGAAACTTGTGCATCTTCTCTGTGACTGAACCAACACATGCTGCCTGTTTCCAGTTTGTGTGAACTCCTTCGGTCTCTGTTTACGCCGCGGTTGGACTCCAGCTTTGGGCTAACCGCTGAGTCCTGCTAATGCCTGTGTGTTTACCTGTGTGTGTGTGTGTGTGTGTGGTTCCTGCTCCCGGCCAGGTGTGTGTTGAACTGGTCTGCAGGCCAACGTGAGCCTGAAAAAGACAAACTGCTGTCTGAGTCAGACGTTCAAATAAAACACTAAACCCGAGCATCAGCAGCGACTCTGATTGGTTGTTGCTGCCAACATATGGCTCCTTTTACCCAGCGACGACATTATTCACTGTTTGTGGCTTCGCCTCCTTTCAGTCGGAGCTAATCTGAGTTTAATCTCAGAGGAAAACCAGCACATGTTGTTTTAACAGTCCCGGAGCGTCAGGTGTTCGATGTAGTTGTTGGTTTTACAGCTGGAGGCTCCAGAAACTAGTTCTTCACTCATTCATCCACAAAGCAACACAAACATCACACACCAAAAGACTGCAGTGTTGTAACAGGAAACATTTCAGTTCTGTGCCTATTATTTCAGATTCAGCTGGACTGCGTTTTATACTTGTTACCTTTAAGTAACAGAATTTTAAAAAGATCAATATTTCCTTGACTTTTATTTACTGGATGAGAAACATTCGAGTGTAAACGATGTCCACTGCCTCACCAACAGTGATCCACTGGAGAACCTTCGTCAAGATTTGGTGTTTTCGAAAACGCTCTGAGTGTACGTCTTTGTAAATAAAACAGCTCATTGGGCACCAGCGTGCTTTGGAAGGAGCATTAGCTGCTAATGCTGTTGTTGCTTGCCTCAGGTTCACTGTCCGCCTTCGTTTGCTTTGCCGCCGACATATTTCATGATGCTGCAGCTCGTTTTGGAGACTGTGCACGCAGACGGAGGCGTTGCTGTACCCGGAGGAGCCGTACATTTCTGTCAGTGGACGGCTCGAAGCAGGCCTCAGTGTCCAGTTCTGTAATAAATCCTCCCTTCATGAAGTTTATTACAACTTGGGGCTCATTTTCACAGTGTTGTCCATCCTTTCTGTCAGTTACACTGTAAACAACACTGATGGGTCAAGAAACAGGATAGAAAAGGACAAAACTACCAAAATAAGGTTGACCCGGGTTGTTCTTTTAAGCCACTCAGAGAGTTGAAGCATCAGTGTTGGCATGTTGCTCTTCTCTCTGACAGTGAATCTTGTGTTTTGATGGATGTTCTGGGGGCCAGAGGGCCCCTCAGCAGCATCTGGAGGCTGAATGAAAGGACCAACGCCGGGCACTCGTCACTGCTTTGTCCGGCCTCTCTCTC
>LKNJ01005015.1:0-26496 GCA_002120245.1 Maccullochella peelii | reverse complement strand
TGATATGGCGCTATATAAATAAAACTGAATTGAAATTGAATTGAATTAATTACCGCTACATCTATCAGATCTCAAATAATCTCAGATTCAATCAATCTTGTCTTAAGTAACTGGTGGTTTTGGGGGTCCGTTGTCGGCAGGTACTACAGCGGATTCCCTACCAAAGCTTCCCCACAATGCAGACAGGAAGTGAAAGAACTACAAGCAAGTTTCAAGCCTTGCACACCAATCATTTTTCATTAATCTTTTAAACACATCTTGTTGATGGTGTGTTCCTTGCTGGTGAAATACACTTCCAACATATCAAAAAGCTTTTTTTCCAAATCATTTGCAAGCACACCGCTTGAGCCGCCAATCAAAACCCCTCATTGACTGAATGATTTCCATATTGACTGAACAATTGGTCACTGAAATAGCAAAGTCATTCTGTGTGAAACGTTTTTCAGAAATGGCAAGATATTTTTGGATTTGTCTGTTACGGCCTTGTCATGTATGGTGGATCCTTCAGTCTTATCAGATGTGGCCAGGTGGTCTCTTTGTACAGCTTCCAGCTGATGACAGGTTTCCACTCCAGTATCAGTAGTCCGAAGTGTTTATTCAGTCCCAGCAGTGGTCTCGCTGTCTTCCGGATGTTGTGCCATAAAGTCATTTTCATCCATCAGTCCACAACCACGGGTGTGTTTTAATGTACTGTATATACTGTACATAAGTAGCAAAATGTTGACGCAAGCTTACCTTCTCTAAGTTTGCAGCATTTTGCAGGACCTTGACACCTTCACAGCTGCGGCTCACAGAGTCCATGCACACAATATATTTTGATGAGGTCCTCTGCTAAAAGTTTAACAAAAAGACACAGGATTATCCCTAAACCTGATCACATATACATATAAAAACATGCGAGATGTTAATTAGATTCACCGTCATTCTGTCTATTGTGATGTTTCAGAGGTGTATAATATTTGATGATGGTTCAGGTATTATTCATTGACCAAAATACAAAAAATCCTTTTGTTTGCAAACAAACTACTTACTAACAAAACACACTTTATTTCTGTGATCATTCTAGTTGTGAAAGAGAAATCCTACTTACCGTTGTTCTTTTTGTTGTTCTTTTGAGCTCTTTAAATATCTGGTAATAGTATGGAATTCTCTTCTACCTTTCTCTAGAGGTGGTCCATCAAACAAATCTACACAACAGACAATACTGTTGTTGCGTTTCAAAAGCATCACTTAACTTTTAAGATAACACAGAAATAGAATTACCATTTGGCAAAGTATATATAATATATATAGCCCCTAATAAGACAGGTCTTTAGCGTAGTACGCAAAATACTTATTCGTCTTTTATACTGGCTTTGTCACAACTTAAAAACAAATAGTGACAATAGTTCAATACTCACCACATATCAACACCATGATGATTCCAGAAATAAAAAGGCCTCTCTTGCAGTGTAAGCTGGTAGATGTTGGTTTTCATCAGAGACAGGATATCCAGAATGAAAGTAGTGTGTCCTTAAATCTATGCCACCCCTTTTTATCAATAGGTCAACCCTAGTCACGCCTTTCTAAAAAGACAAATTTAAAATGACTGCCAAAACCCTTCAAACATCCGTGAAGACTTGGAACAACTTACAAGTATACACAAACAACTATTGTCCTTACAGATGAGATAACATTTTTACAGACCCAATTCACATCACACAACACTGCATGGTTCACTTAGGGTCACATGAGTATTTGTATTTTTAAAATAGATCACTACGTAAACAGTACAGACTTTATTTTCAAACCAGGTGTAATTTTGTTAATTAACACACGCAGCCAAATTGTCACAGAGTCCTTTACAACCCTTATATGAAGTCCTTTACACACCAGGAAAAAAAAACTGTTGTACTTTCACACAGAAAGTGAATGTTACGCAGCAAAAAAGTGATGTAATATTTTTTCGGAATGAGGTCAATTTTTCTGAGCTTTTGCACGGTGACTAAATGCATCAACCAATCACATTGTGCGGATGGACCTCACAGCACAACTCCACAATGACGGACCTGTTGATTGAACATAAGACACTGGAGCATACATATTGGAGCACACATCAGCTTTATATGAGTGCACTGTCGTCTATATAGTTCTGAAGAATGAGCTGGCGCGAATATATCTATTGAAAATTCGCATCGCTGCCAGTATGAATAGTTCTGAGGGGAAATATTCGCAGGCGAGAATAGAGACCAAAATCACTGACTGTATCTGGCAACCTGTGCTATTGCCAGAGATGCTGCACAGAGGTGCTGGGTCGATGGATAAACTGTTGTTCATCAAGAAATAGTTCCAGCACAAAACTCCCCACAAAACCAGAAACATTACATTTCTGTTTATTTGTATGGATTAAATAAATGAGATACAACGTGCTAATAGGCCTTTTTCACAACAGAAATATTTACTTCACATCATAGCAGGAAAAGCATAGCTGTTACTAATAACATTAATGATGGCTCTGTTCTATTCAAGTGTCCCAGTAAGTCATGACAGTGAGCCAGCATGCACAATACCAGGACCCTGAAACTGAAGAAGCTAAATGGAAATCAGTCATCATGTATTTTATTATCTACACATGTGCTTTTCCTACCGTGACATGTCAAAATGTATTCTGTGAAAAAGGTCCATTAGTCAGTTTTAGAGTTGTTGGTAGGTACATTTTTGAACTTTGGACAGAGCCAGGCTAGCTGTTTCCCCCTGCTTCCAGTTTCCATGCTAAGCTAGGCTAACCACGTCCTGAGTCCAGTTCTGTTCTTACCACACAGACATGAGATTGATAAATCTGAACATCTCACTCTCTGAAATAATGAAAATATGCTTATTTCCCAAAATGTAGAACTATTCCTTTAGAGCACTAAACCATCTTACAATCACATGTAGTTTCATTTCAAATGTTTATTTGCATTTTGCATGCGCCAGCTCAGGAAGCTCAACCTTCCTCCAGAGCTGCTGATCCAGTTCTACACTGCAATCATCCAGTCTGTTCTCTGTACATCCATCACTGTCTGGTTTGGACCTGCCACCAAACTGGAAAGGAACAGAGTACAATGCACAGTCAGGACTGCAGATAAAATGATGGGTGCCAACCTGCCCTCTATTCAGGACTTAAATATCCTATATATATATCTCCAGAGTCAAGAAATGGGCAGGAAACATCACTACCAACCCATCACACCCAGGACACAACCTGTTCCAACTTCTCCCCCCTGGTAGGTGCTACAGATCACTGTATGCCAAAACAACCAGACACAAGAACAGTTTCTTTCCACAGGCCATCACTCTGATGAACAGTTAAATCAGTCAAAAACTAAACTAAAACTTTCACTTGCCTACAAGTTATATAATTACAGATTAAAATACATATATAGACTTATGTATATAGACATTGTATGTTGTTGGTCATTGTTGCTTTTTATATATATTTTATACATATTTATATATACACATATTTTCAGCCAGTACAAAGTAGGATTTGCTTCAAAACTGAAGCTTGAGGATTGGATCGAGACAGACTGTCTATGACCCAATAAGTTTTATATTTTTATGTTACTTTACAGTTTATTTTGCAGGTTAACTGTTGAACTTAGCGTTAGAATGTTGCGTGGCTAATGTGGCTAGCTTCGATTGTATGCCCACACGCTGGAGCAATGTTGGAGTATGTAATATTGAGGGACAGTCAGAATGTCCAAGAGAAATTGTGTGAATGTTAAGCCTTAAGCTGGCTTTGTTCTTACACAAAAGCCCCTTCTGCTCCGTGGTCCTTGCCAGTATGTGTGTACGTTGCTGCTGTATGTACATTTACTTGATAGACATGTCCTGAAGGTGCATATGTGAAAAAAATGGTCAAACTGCAGTGATTGTCCGAAACAGTAATTCCTTTGCTTGGCAATATTGTGTAACTTTGCACCCAGTCGCTTAACCATGTCACTTTTTGCACCAGGAACTGAATTTACAAGCTTTTGGTATGTAACAAGTCAAATGTTCTGTGTAATCAATTTCTTCCTCCATACTTGATAAAAATTATTTATCATTTTTTGCTTGTAGTTGTTGCCATAACTACATATTTAAAAGGATGTCAGAGAGTACACTTTAACTGTTTCCTGCATATAGGCCAGCACATCACCACAGTTATCTGCAACAAGGGATGTTGCCTGCCAGACTGACACACCATGACATACCATTGGCACAAAACTGTCTTTGAGGACCCTTCACCCCTGCTGCTCTGCCTGGAATACTATTGCCTTTCATTTAATTTTACTGCATTGTATGACTAATGCAAACATTACATTTCATTTTAAATGTAATTTTTAATAGCAATGTTAAGACAATTGCTCTGGACAAAATTGACATCTGCAGGGCAGCTGAGAATTCTCAAACCTATGGCACCAGTGTTTAACTGCTACTTTACTTTATTCTGTTTTTACATTTTTATTTGACTGCTGTAATGTTTGTGTGTCCAGGCAACACTTACCCTATGCTAATTAGCTTGTTGACATATACCAGTAACGTTAGCCTAGCCACGTTCTCTGGCAAAAATGTCAGAATACACCAGCATCAGATATCAGATATGTAGTTTGGGCTTGCTTAGCTAAATTAGTCAATAAACCAGTGGTTCTCAAATCTAGGGGTAGTACGGTCGCTAGTGGGACTTTATACCTTACCCTTTTGGTGTAGTGTTGTTACTGCTATTGTTTGAGCCAGACAGCCGAGCAGCAGCAGCATTGCACACTATGCATCCATGCCAAAAGAGGGATGCAGATGCACTGACTGAGCTTGTATACAAGAGGACATTACCCAGCCCCGCCCACTCCTTAAGTCTCTCTACATCCACACACAGGCAGCAGCCAAGGTTGGGGTTGGTCGGGAAGTAAATTATTAACATTTCGTGATGATTATAGATTTTTTCCTGTCAGAAAGTATCGGGGCTAGTCAAAAAACATTCCCGCTAAAGCCCTGGAAGCCCAATGTTGACGACGTCTATGCTGTGTCCTGCAAAGACTTTGGTGTTAGCACATCCACTGTTCCCTATGCAGCTCCTCAACCCTTTCTAACATTCACACCAATAAAGAGACCTCATCTGGACCTTGAGGGAGAGGAGGAGGAGGGCTGGATGCTTTGTTTTGATAAGGGGTCTATAAATAAAGTATATTATTATTACCTATGACCCCACAGACTTTGTCACAGCTTGAGTCAACAGACATGTCGTGAGTTACTCAAATATCCCTAGAAGTGTGTATGTGTGTGCGTGTGTATATGTTTATCAAACACGCACACGCACAGTTGCCAGGTTTCTAGCTGAAACTAATGCAGTCTAATTCAGTGTGTGAACCTTTTCTGTAATGTTATTCCTGTCTCTAGGACAGTTTTCAGTGATGTGGAGAAGCTGAGCCATCACCACTGAGGCTCGTGTTTGATGAGGTGTCCCTGGACCCACCAGATTCCTCACAGTATGAGAAACCATCACAGGAGGAGGTTATTGCTGGGCAGGTGTCATGCTTCAGTCAAGCAAAGGCCTGAAGACAACACAGCAGTATCCAGACTCGGTATCCACAGGAAGACGCATCAGGATGATTGCTGTGACCTGAGAGCTCCATTACCAGCTGACACAACTTCAGTATACCAGAAACCCTTTACCCCGATGGAGGACATGATCTGGACAGTTTACAAAACATTTATGGCTGTGCTACTTTGTGCACTATACAGTATATACACAATTTATATTTCCATTTCATTGGCTCTGAATAAAGTGCTTTATTTTTAAGGAGGGTTTTGTAGTAGTAAGGGTCCTGTGGTATTAGAGAAATATATCATGTTCTTTCACAAAGTTTTATGTAACTACACTGTTTAAACAGGTGATATGAAAAACTGATTTCATGCATGTAGAAGGGTGAAAACACCTGATCCATTTAACATGCTGACTATGAAAATGTGAAAGAGTTTTGCTAGTAATCCTTTACTACAGGTAGTAAATAGTAACTCTGTAAGCAACACAAGACATTTCTCTGTTTCACAGTCAAACTTTATTACAGTGTTGACAGATCACAATAGAAATGATACAATATCCTCTCCAGTATTTTGAAAGGGTATCAAACTGATCATCTGCAGCTTTGACAAACATTTTAAAGCATAAGCAATAACTGTCTGACAAGTGACAATAATAAGTGAAAAGATCCAACTTACTCTGTGAAACATGGACACGGTACAGTCCTCACAGTAGCTGCTGATATTTTGGTTACTGAGCAGTTTTTCTACGTACATAAGCAAGTTGCTTTGTAAGATCAGTAATTCCTCCTTCAGTGGTACAGGATAAAGTCTATTAAACGCAGGTTGCTGCCTCATTATGGTTAAGTGTCACTGGTCTGACGTAACTAACGTGTAGTCAGGATAAGACCCAGGGAAAGTTGCAACAGTACTATACTATTACTTTGATTACTTTAGTGTCTGTGTTTACACTACATACTGTGCTACATGTATATTGGGGATGGGGCAAATAATCGATACCACAATATATCGTCAACTTTATTCACGTGATGCATAATCGATACACTTGCGTCAAGTATCAATGTTTCTTGATTTAATTTACAAATGGTGTAGCCTGAGGTTTTTTCCGCATTGCATATGTTACCTTTCCAGATCCACGGCTCCGAGCTGTAGTTTAGCTGGCTCCATGGCAGCTAAATGTAGTCTATTTGCAACATCTAGTGGTTAAAACACACAGCATTTTATGTGGAAAATTGGTTTTGGGTTTGAATAAAATGTGCCGGGCAGTCTAGTACTTTGCTTATGTTGTAAAAACATCACAAATATCATCCTTCTGTGTTATTGTTTAAATATGGGGATAACGACACATATTTTCAGTCTCTCCTGGAAGCTATTCATATGTGTGAAAAGTAAAGAATAGATGTGTAACAAATGAAAAAGCGAGCAGAGACAGAAGTTCAAACCCTAGCTCCTTTCTCACCTCCACACCACACACTAACCCTAACCTGGCAAATCACGTCGTGAGGTAGGTGCAAATGACGGCTTGTCGGTTTTGGAGCTAACAGATATTGTTGGACACAGCCCCCTCCCAATCTGACATCTGAAAGGTGTGGGAAAAAGAGGTTTCCGAATTCTAATGGGGTATACTCTGTTGTTCCTGAAACCAAGGCACTCTTGCAAGAGCATAATGAAGACATTACTAGCGGATTTGATAGATATAAAGTGATGTGCAAACAGTCAAAATACCATTCTGCACTCTTTCCAGCACAGATTTGTGAAGTCTCTGCACAGCAACAACAGCAGCAGCTAACAAAGTAGAGAAACAACACAATGCACAGGCAGCAGTTACAGTGCAGCCTCTATAAACCGGCCTGCTCTGACTAGAGCAGTGTGGTATGCCATAAAATAGAGCAGCAACTCAGTCTGTTCCAATGTTTGCGCAGACATTCCGCTCCCGGCTGAGCCCCAGGGCTAACAAATGCTGTTAGCCAGCATAATGTAGACTGGAGGATGGATTAAAGCATTTCTACAGCTCCACGAACATGGGTACATGATATTAGTCATAGGCATCAGCTGGAGAGAAGGGTATATCACAACCATGCAAAGACAGCTGTGGTAGGAGGAATTTGAGGTGGTTTAAAATCCTTCCTTCCTCAGCTGGAAGAGTTTAATTTCATCTCTCGAGTGTTACAGTAAATTAAGTAAGAAATCAGCTCTGAGAGTTATATCAGTACTGTGAGGAAATCTAAATAGTAGAACTAATTGCTCTTTCCCATACTTTCTGTTTATTATTATGTTTAGCTATAATTTATTTATACGATGAAATCCTGTTCTCTGCCTGTCTGACCCAGTTTTTCCACACAGATAAATAAAGTTCCATCTTACTTATGTTTAAATCTGGGATTAGGCCAAGCTTCAACTGGGGGGGGCCTTAAATCACCTTAAAATTGCCTTTATTTGAAGCAGGCTTATATTAGAGACAGGCTTTTATTTCTAATTCCCTCTGTTTGATAAGTATATTTGGTCATATTTTAGTATGAAGCCTCCTTGTTTTTTGATCCGCTACCGTTTGACCAGTTAAAGTTTTGTTACTGCATTATGCTGTTAATACAAACTCAACATCTCCTGTATCAGTTTCAAATTAAAAGCCCTCTAGCATTTCAGTGGACAGAATCCCATTTAACAAGTTTCTCAACTGATTGTCCAGAAAGTTACGATATCACCATGTATATTAATATTGCATGCCAATACCATGATCGAGGACTTTACCCAAAGGATTTTGATCACCCATTCCTAGTTCCTGTACAGCCAACATTCTAGTCTAGACTAGACTACACAAAATGAAAGAGATTTTGGATTCTCTGTCTCTGTGTGAACAATATATGACAATCATCATACTACAGCCTGATCGATACTGAATGTTTTGAGAAGGACACCAATATTTATTTTTCATACTAAATCTGATCTGAACAAAATATTGGCTGATACTCTTTTTTGTAACACAGACACATAACATCCACAAATAATTGTATATATTATTATTGAGAAACAAAGTTATCAGATAGTATGTCCACCCAAGAGCACTAATAGCGAGTAGAACTGAAACGATTACACGATAAATCTATTAGTCGACTGGCTGAAAATTAATCAGAAAGTCATTTAGTCATATAACATTCACTATTTCATGCTTTTCAAATTGTGTGGATTTGCTGCTTTTCTCCATTTTTTAGGCTAAACGATTGATCAATCACTTAATTGTAAAAATAATCGACAGATTAAATTATAATGAAAATAATCTGTAGTTGCAGCTGTAACGGCAAAACAGTTTCTACATCAACTCAAAAATATTTTTGCCATTTTCGGCTAATATTGGCCGATAACATCAAGCAATGTTGTTGTATCGGTTGGGCTCTACTTCATACACCAGACTCCCCCTGTAGAGTAGATGATCTTCGATGCAAAGTGCTGATTTTATTAAAACTGCAATGGCTCCTTACTCTTTAAATATAGGGACTTCAGATTAACTCTGTTGACAAATACTATTTGCTAAACAAAGAGAAAAGGGTGGAAGTTGAAAAATGTGCTAAATAATGCCATTGAAAGCATAGCTGATCTTATTTTATTTATTATGATGACTGGTGTGGTACATTAGGAAGTGTCAGTGCCTCTAACTAGTTCCCTCCACTGCATCCACAAAGGTTGGAAGCTGTTGGATACACCAATACAATCCAATTTGTCCACTGCCACGCCAGTTCTCCACTTAACCCACACAACGACAAAGTATCATGGGGAGGGCTCTGCTTGACCTGAACCAGCCAAAAACAAGCTGCTGATTTAACAGCTCAAATAAAACTGACAACCAGTGCCACTTTGCAACCATGACAAATGAACAGCGTGTGTGTGTGTGTGTGTGTGTGTGTGTGTGCTGAGGCAGCCTGGCTGACTGATTTACAGGGTTAAGGACAGGGACTGGATAGTGTTACCTATGGCCTGGACCATATGGGGATCAGTGTCACACAGGCAAGCCATAATACATTTCTGGTGAGGTGTGTTTGTGTACGGGAGAGACTGGCTTTTCCGACTTAAGGTGTCACTGAACCTTACCTAGTTAGCTCCAGTGAATGGACATCACATTTAAAAACATTTGCTTTTCAATATAACCACATCTAGATGCTGTCAGGAAAAAAAAAATACAAATCAGCAAAATGGCAATAATAAAGTCAAAAGTCTGCTCTAGCTGGCAGCCAATCACAGCTTTACTCTGAGTTTAAAGGCATCTGGGGTACTCACTGTGTGCTTCACAGTGACACACAAGACAGCCTACAGAGTCTTCATGTTTCACAATGAATACAAGGAAAGACTTCAACTGTTGATTTAGTACTGAATTCTACAACATAACTGAAATCTGCAGTGTACACAAAGACATTGTATATATCGTATATATTTTCATACTTTTGGCCATGTTTACAATGGACAACTTGGCTAATAATGTTACTAGTCACCTTTGTGTTCTCTTCTCAATATGTTTGTCTAACCTATTGGTTTGTCTCCAACCTGTCTGATCATCTGACTGCTTGTTTTTCTTGACCCGTCAGACTTCTTTTTGGTGATTATTAATTATCTCGGTGAGAATAGTCCAATGTAAAAAATAAACTTGTCAGTGCTCTCTGGTGGGTAAATTGTGTAATGGAGACAGTTACTAAAGGAACTCAAACATATCTTTGACATATTTCCATAGTTACTTTACAGCCAACATATACACCGAAAATGAAATATTTGTGATAAGTCAATATGTATCATTTGGGCTCTATTGGTGAGTACGGTGTTATTGTTACTGATAGGAATGGCGGACTAAACTACAGAACTAAGACCCAAGTTGTTATAAAGCTTTTGAGTGCGGTGTTGATGGACACTGTTGTCCCACAATGCAATGCACTAGAGGAATTGTTAAATTACTCACGGCTGGAAAGAAGTCAAGAAACTGTTGACAGTGGTGTGATGACTCATGGGACCACTCAGAAGAAAAAAAAAATCCTTTTAAAAAACTCTACCAGTTTTGTCATTGAGTTTTCAAATTTGACATTGGCATGAGTGTGCCAAAACTGCAGTACGATTGACGTTGCGTCTTGCATCATTTCCCATTAGCTGCTTACAGCACATTACTAGAATTTCTGCTACAATGGTGCACTGTAAACATATAATAAGTACATAGTATGTACTTTCTTGAATTAGTATATACCTCGAAACCGGGACACATCTAATTTCTCATTTTACTAAGGACACCCCGAATGCCCCTCAGCCCCTCACCCTGACAGAGTCTGGACAGACTGTAAGAGGCTGCAGGTTTAACTGCTGCAGCTGCCTTTTTTGCCTTTTTTTCCCCCATATAAACCCACAATGTGTCTCACTGTGTCTGTGCGCAGCTGGACAATGATCTGCTCATTCATTGTAGGTTAGCTGAATGCTTACACTGTCACTGAGGATATATAGAGGAAATAAAGGAGCACAGTCTACTTTAAGAGCTGGCTATTAGCCTGTTTCTGCTGAACAGCCCAGGACTGAGTCTGAATCCCTACCTGCACACTCACTTTACATAAGAGAATTATCCACGTGCCTCAGCTAATGTGGAACTTCATTGCTCACAGTGGGAAAATTAATATTTTCTTTAACCCCCTCCACAAGGTCTAAAGTCAGGCTCTGCTACAGAACAGCAGACCTAGAGATGGTGAGAGTCTGTGTCTTAGCAGGATGGAGGTGTACGCTTCTGTTTAAGATGGATCTTTGGCCAGCTTTT
Source organism: Maccullochella peelii (assembly GCA_002120245.1). Lineage (NCBI taxonomy): Eukaryota > Metazoa > Chordata > Actinopteri > Centrarchiformes > Percichthyidae > Maccullochella > Maccullochella peelii. The sequence goes on along the minus strand of LKNJ01005015.1, from coordinate 15,185 downwards.
GCTGTCATTTAGTTGGTTTGATCTCTTAAAATCCAGTCCTCCCCTTTTTAATTTTCCGGAGTAGTTTTAAGACTGGCAGAACTATCTTATTCCGCTCTGTCTGACAGTATCACAATCAAATCAAGATTTGAACAGAGTAATATTGTAGAACCCCTTAACATACATCAGCATGAAAGTGTATTATTTACCTTGAAAATAGCTGTTTGACAAAAAAATTCTTAACTCACAGTAAGAATTTTTCCTGAGCTCATAACCACATCTCACAGTCTTCATCAGCGGATGAAGACTGTGAGATGTGGTTTAGAACTCCACAAAAAGCTAGTAAGAGTAACTTGAGATAACTGTTTTGTCAAACCCTTAGCATAGAGTTTCCCCCTTAAAGTAGCTTTAAGGTTGTTACAATGACTCCATGTTTGTATGCTGCTCCATGCCATCAAATGGAAATACTGTACATGTCTCTTCTGTATCATTTCCCCAAATGTCAGCCAGACAGATTTATCTTTGGTAACTGAAATTTCCACAGGCATTTAAAATAAATTTCTTTGGGTTTGAACAGTGTTTGGCTGCACAGTGTGACTTTGAACTGATGGACCCACTGGTAGGTCAGTAGGGTTTAAGAGATTTACTACAATGACTGATGAGAAGGGAGCTAAAAATCATGCTCATAGGCACTTCAGCAGAATGGCTGCTGTTAACATGGAGAGTACCAAGCTGCTGTGATCCAACCTGCCTATTCAGTGCATTAAATGAGATGGTCTGGAGCTCAACTGCTTGGATTGAATGACATGAAACCTATCAACAAGTCCAACAAATGAAGATGGATTTACCAGGCCGCCACAGATGCTCATAGATGCCAGAGAGTCCGTGTGGTTGACGATGGAGCCGGAGTAAAAGCAGAGCTGGTTCATGGATAAGCGGCTCACCGTTGTGCTCTGGTCCCTGCGCCTCTCCTCCACCACGAAGTCCCTCGAGAGAAACTTGCTGTCTCGCGTCAGATTTAAATACAGGTTCCTTCCAAAAGCGGGCAGTGACAGAATTATATTAACCGGGTCAGTGTGTCCTTCCGCCGGGGCGTCCAGGGAGCGCTGACCGCGGCGCCGCAGCCTGCGGACAGTGTGGTCGGAGGACAGGTGTGCCTCCTGCAAGGACAGCAGCCTGGGAACCACTTCATCTGTCTCCAGCTTAGAATGGGCTGTAGGAAGGGACATACCCATCAAACAACGGCCACGATGGGCAAAAATAGCCTCCTGTCCTGACTTGGTGAACTGGCTGAACTGGCTGTTCTAATGCTCCGTGACTCTTACAGCCACATGCAACCTCAGAGCTCAACTTGTGGTTTGCAAAAATCTGCAGCCCGCGACTAATAGAAACAGCAATGCAAGTCATTACTACAGTGAAAATAGTCGCTGTCGGAGGGAATCTTTTAACCATACAGGAGGAAACTGATCTAGGCTATATGGTAACACATTCCCACTTGTTCAACTGAGGAAACGGATTGCTTTAGTTTACCTAGATATCTAAGACAAACAGACGTAGCCCACACAGCATAGAGCTCATACGTAAAGAGTTTCCAAGACAGTACTTACCAGTCAATACGATGCAGAGAAGAGAGAGGAGCAGATGGGCAAAACGGCTGTTATGCATGATAAAGCAAAGCAGGGTAGAAGAGGTGGAGGGTTTATTGTGAGGGGACTGATAAGCTTTGTAAAGCACTCAGCCGACTGCGCAACTTTTCCTAAAGTTGGAGAAGTTGCAGTAATTCAGGCTGGAGTTACTTTGTAGCGCAGGACACGCCTACACATCCCGGCCCGGCCTCTACTGATGTCAGATTGGTACCATTAAACCGTGACCCGAAACCCCCCCCCCACCCCCACCCCCACCAACAGCATTCTCTACCTTCTCATTGGTCAGCGAAGCTGTCTGTCACTGTCGGGGGTTGAAACCCTACACGTGGTTTCAAGTGGAGAGAAAAAGGTGCAGAGAACGGACTTTTAAGCGTTTTTTGTGTGCGTGCGTGTGTGTGTGCGTGCGTGCGTGTGTGTGCGCGCGTGTTGCCATTATAACCACTATTTTGGCAGTCAGGTTTTTATTTTTAAGAAAACGTTTGGCATGGCAGCAAGTGAAGCTGTAGGTGATTTCAGGGCGACAGAAGTGAACATTACGAACATGGTGTATAAACTAAAACAATTAATAAATAGATAATAAGAATAAAAATAAGGAGTATAGATTAGTGGGAGACTCAGTCCACAATGAAATAAAATGAAAAGAAAAACAATCCCATACACAGGAGGTTCTCAGCCCTGAATGAAATCTAAACGGGGACTTTGACAATTTTATTATAATTCTAAGGATAACAAAGAGATCCCATATTTCAAACTACCTTTAAGTCGACCCCCACGGAAAAGGACCCACCCAAGATTGTTACGATACTTATTGCATCACAATGTCCATCAGCAGATGGAGTTTGCCCAGTTTTCATGGAATTGTAGAATTTCCATTTTTGTGACCGTTGTGAGAATTTTGTATTTTGAGATCTGTCCCCTAAATCAGGGGTCAAAGTAATCACCAAACCTGCCCAAGACTTCCAGAGCCTTGATTCAGAATGGTGTGACCTCAACAAATGGTGTCCTGGATGATTCCGAGAACTGAAAATATATTGTATGTTGGCCATATACTTTAGTCTACTCTTGGTCTGGGTCTGCTTTTCCTGGTTTGGGCACCTTAGGGAAATCTTAATGGTCCAGAATACAATGATATTTATGGCAACAGTTTCAACATGACAATGCCCCTGTGCACAAAGCCAGCTTTTCACCCCATCTTCAAGTGTGGCCATTCAGAACAGGTAAAACACTTTTGATTTCTGACATCTGAGCAGCAGATGCTGTCGTAATGACACGTTACTTACCTTACTTCTTAGAATTAATATAAACCTAATTGAATTATTGGATGGATCACTTTGACACTTACCTAACACAAAAACCAGAAATAATACATTGAATTTAGCTTCAGTTTAGCTAATGGCTTGTGTTAAAAGTTCCCAGCAGCTCGTAATTGCGAACATGAAGAGAATGTATTTCAATTACAGAAAAAGGATAAAACATTACAAGCTTTGGCCTAAAGCATTTCACTCAGCTTGACAAAAGTAAATAGCTTCTCACACCTTACAACAGTGCATGCTGCTGTTTTCAACTCACAATCCATTCCAACAGGACCGTGCATGCACTTTACCTTCAGACTGTGAAGGACTAATTACGTAAATACCACCAGCTAGTGCACTTTATCTGGTGCAGATTACCAGATGGCCCTATGAGGCTGGTGCCCAATGCCCTCTGACCATAGGGGGTTGACCCCAGGGTGAGACCTTTGACAGTCAAAGACCCGTGGGCACTGAGCCGAATATTACAAATCAAAAAAATGTGTCTAAATTTAGTGCATCAGTCTAAGTGACAGCACATTGTAAAATTCACATGGAATATATGTTGAAAAACAACAAATGTTTAGCTGATCTTATTGACTGAGCTTTTATTAATGAAACTATACTGTACATTTGTGAGCTGTCTTTAAAGATTTACGTACGTCTCCAGTGGGCTTCGGGCTAAGAGCCACAGACAGGGTAGAGAAAGTATTGAAAGAAAAACACAACACATTGTTGGTTTGGGTCTGCACATGGAATTTGTTTGCAATAGGAAAAATATAGAATATCACCAAAATTATTCTTTTAAATGACACAGGGCCTAAATCCTGACTAGTGGATGTTCACACATCATGTTCAACATTATCATTTTGCATAATGACACTAATTTGAATTTCTTTACTCTTGTGTTGTGAAGCTCTTACAGATTAAGTTAAAGGCTCCCTCATTGTGAATTCTCCGGACAATGACTTGCTGTATTCACACATGGGCTCAATTACATTACACAGAGTTTGTACTAGAGGGCTGGCAGGGTAAAGTCTGTTTAATGTCCAGTCCAACTGATTCGGGCATTTGCGTTCTCACGTACAGCTCCTCCGGGTAATGTCTAGATGAGTTCAGGGTTGCAGTGCATGTGTGAGAGACACTTAACACCAGGCTGAAAAGCAGTTTTTTGCTGCCCTCTCTGGTTGAAAGTTTCAAGCCTGTTTCACCTCTGACCACAACCAGGATCACTTATAGGTGTGGTTGGGTGTGGTCAGAAACCTGTAACCACATCCAACAGTGATGTCACGAGGCAAGGTGAGAAGTTAAACCACTGGAGGTCAGCAAAGATGCGATTTTTTAAAAAATATTTCTTATTTTATATTTCTTCACATTGTTTATAGTGAAATTCTCTATTTGACATTTGTATACTTGCTTTTTCTTTATTATGCACCAATTCACCAAAGCAAATTCCTTGTGTGTGAAAACCTACTTGGCAATAAATCTGATTCTGATTCTGATTCTGATTCTGATTCAGGATGACAACGATTGGCTGATATATTTCATAAAAGGCCAACGTCTGTCCCATACCGGTGTAATGGACTGGGCGACACCTTCAGCTTATAACAGAGCAGTCACACTTGGCTTGTCTGCGAGGTCAGTGATGTGTGTTTTTCTCTGGAAAATCCGTGTTTTGATTTGAACGTCCCTGTCAGAGCAGAGCACAGTGCTCAGGGGGAATCTCTACTGAACTGACCACAGATGGCTCTTTATGGAGGCAGAGGGAAGTGATTTTCTGAGCTGATAGAGCATGTCCATGTATTCTGCTTTGAGCTTTATAATCACCAGTCTGCCAGGCTGGTCAGCTCACATTGTGGATACAGGCCTCGTGCTGTGTCTGAGAACTCAATTTTAGATCTTTTAGGAGATTTTTTTGTTCTTTGTTTTTTTTGTATTTTTTGACATAAGACTGTTTATTCACTTCAACACTGCTCAAGAAATCTACCTTATTTTCATTTCAGTTTTTGCCTCAATTCAAAGTTAATTCAAAATTTGACCTAAAGACCCATACCAGCTGAACCCTGGTCTCTTCCAGCAGACAGGGACTCCCTGTGTGGTATCAGGCAGATGTGCACATTTCTACAGCGCACAAGTTTTAGTCACCTAAAAATTCAGTGTTCAGGGAGAAACTAAATGTATTAAATTGTTTACAAAAAAAATTTTAAAAAAAGAAAATAGCATAAACATGCTTACAGTAAGTATACACTATAGTGTGCTGTTGAACCCAAGCAATGCCTTGGGTTCTCTGTTCAAGTGTAGGGCCCGGCCACTGTTGAATGCAAACAGATAACACATAAAGATCAATTTATCGTTCATCACCATTAGTGCTCCTCAGCCGGTGAAAACAGTTGTATAATGTCCCCTGTGGCTCTGGAGAAGCTTGTGCTTGGAGACTACATTTATAACAGAAAACCTGCGGTACAAACTGGTGATGTGGAGTTTGAGGGCCATTACCAGTCAAGAACGGTCTACCAAATGAAACTATTGGTTGCATTACGGAAAATGTAGAATCCAGTGTTTTTGGAGCTTCACCCATACTGTGGACTGAACGTCAGGATATCTCAGCCCCTGCTGCTTTCATTTTTGACCATTTTTAAAAACCTGTCTCTTGTGAGTCCCCCAGGTTCATGGAAGTGCAATACTAAATATTCTGAATATCGCTTTTAACTCATATTTTATTGATATAAGAGCAGGTTGAGGAGCATACTCCAAGCAACATTTAGTTTCTACCTCTGGTTTGTTAAGGATCAGTTCAGTTGTTTTTATAGCCCAATAAACTAATTTATCGCATCCACAGTTTAGCTTAATTATTATATAATAATGAAAGGTCTAGGATGGTTATAAGATATAAAATTGAGTGGGTTTTGTCTCCAGTGGTTTACATCCGCCTGCAGGTTTGACCTGTCTTTGGTAATTCTTACACTTAATACTTAGTACTTACTTAATATCAAAGCACCATCCATATTGTAACAAATGTACTACTAATCACGCTCACTCAGTCGTAAAGAGGGCATCAACATTCAATCCAGACAAATTGTTCAGCAGTCTGATCCTGCTCTATGATTTGACAGAGAAGAGCAGGGTGATGAGCACCATCTTGTGGTCAACAGTGGAATTTCAACCCAAGAAGACCAATTCTCCATCAGTCATAACAACAATGAGTATTCATCAAGGAAAACAATTGTACAACATACTATTTATCACAATTTTATTTCTGTAGCATAAAAATGACACAAACAGTTCAGTGTTTAAGACTACTTGCTATACATAAAAATTGTGACACTTCATTACAACATCCTGGACCTGACAGGACTACATTTGCTGTGGGCTAATATAAACATAAATGATTTTCCATAACACTACACCTTTTATTGCTCATGATACTCACTCTTCCTTGACTGTTTTTTAAATGTTGCTGAAATGCCTGCCCATTACTCCGAGGGACTGATCTGACAATACAATCATATCATCAGCACACATAAGCCCACTCAGTATTTCCACATAATAAATAACCTGCAACCAGTTTTCCATGCTTGTTTTGTCCCATTTAGTGGAGAGTAGTAATAAATACTTATTTGACACAGCATTAGTGATGTTAGGCAAGAGTAAACTTCCTCAAATATTTTGTCTTATATTTGGAAAACTCATATCCTCTAGCGACTGTACAGTAATGCTGATATACAGTATGTGTTGTCAAACCTCCAACACTCATTACTATAGATCTGTGATGTTCAGATAATCCCAGGAGTCATTTCCAACAAGTCCTCCAATTATACGACAACATACGTAGTTTGTCCATGCTCTCTAGAACAACACACAGAAGCTTTCTGATCCGACGCCCCTACCGGCAGGACAACATTATTTGTCCGTACCTTCCACAACTGTTAGTGCTGAACAACAATCCACTATGTTTAAGGTTAGGTTAGGTTTAAGCACAAAAACGACTTGGTTAGGTTTCTCCCAAAGATCACGATTTGGGTTAAAGTGGAGTATTAAAGTTTGATGTTTCGTTGATCCACCCATCCACCCTGACCTCCTCCCTATGCAGACTTTGTCGCTTCTTCTTGGGAGGACAGTCTCGTCCATGGAGGCATAAGAGAGGGTTTGACATTTCTCCAAATGATCGACCTAATTTCAAAGATTCGTAGTCAGTGACTGCAGAGTTTTTTTCCTAAGCTGAGCGGTCGCATCACCTTTCAAATAAACTTCAGTACATATGTCAGTAACTAACGTATATGTTACAATCTATTCATAACTTTGTCATCATGATTGTCCATATTGTAATTTTACTATGTTGGTCTATTCTTTACACGACATCTATTGCATGTCTGTCCATCCTGGGAGAGGGCTCATTCTTTTGTTGCTTTTCCTGAGGTTTCTTCCATTTTTTCCCTGTTAAAAGGGTTTTTCCTTATCCAAATCAAGGGTCTAAGGACAGAGGGTGTCGTATGCTACACAGACTGTAAAGCCCCTTGAGACAAATTTGTGATTTGTGATATTGGGCTAATAAAATTGACTCAACTTAACACATCACCGTTCAAATGCACTTCAGTAAGTACAACAGTAAGTTCATACAACCACAACATTCAGTGCTAGTTAAGACTGTCTACAGTTCAGTAGTACGTTCAGTCTGTTTGTAGTCCAAGCCGTCACATTCAGTTCAGTACAAAACTAGCCTATACTGTACAAGGAATGTACATAAGGTTAATAGCTCAGTAGCCTATTATTTACAGAGTTATCAAATTAGATTTGTTTCTGTGTTTGTTTGTGGTTAATAAGCTTTTAACGAGGAAGCAACGTACTGCGAAACACAGCTGAGATGACAACGGTGCTCCCAGTTACCAGTGAGGAACTGCACCTGCTAAAAGCTACTGATCGATCAGTGACATTAGTGATTCAGTGTAGTTAGTTCCGTTTAAAGGTTTGTTGTTAGAGATTTGTTCATGCATGTACTGAACACTTCTATGTTAAAAGGTTGCTATGAAACAGAAATATTAAATAAACAAACTAGATATTAGATCGTTTTTCAAAAAACAATCATCCTTATCCAAACACGTGAAGCGAGCCACACGACATACTGTTGAGAAAGGCTGTCTTCCAAGGCTGCATTTTTATTAGAATTGTTACAAATGTCAGTGGTTCCGGTCTCACTTCAGCTCTCTATATGTGAAAATAGAGTGATAGTGATAGATATAATACTAAACTAACTGTTTTCTCCAAATTAAGAAAGTTAGACTTATTAGAATCAACAACAACACTAAAGCCCTGAAAGAAGGTATTGTTTTGCACTAAAAAGTTGGTTCCTATCCATTATTTTCTATGTGTATTTTTTACATTCCACAGCACACCAGCTCTGCACTTAGCTTAACTTAACAAATTAGATGTGATGATAAGCGCACAGTTGGGCTTGTGTTTTGTTTCCTTGTTTGATTTGTGGTCTCTTTTGACCTTCAGGTCAGTGAAGCGCTGCTACTGACAATACTGTGGGGAAGAACAGAGCCAAAAAAACATCTCGAAGTCTCTCTCCCTGTATGTGTGTGGAGTTCAAAGCACTGTGAGAACAGCAAGGCATATTTGGGCTAGGTCGTGTTTCAGCATCTGAAGGAATAAATCACACGTTTTGACTATTTTCTTGGTGCATAATGGATTAAAATGTATTAACCAGTGCTGTAATTTCTCACATCTTCACTCATCATACTGAGCATATGTCAGTACACAGTCTTTGATCGGCAAATGTTCTCTGGTGGAGACAAGCATCCAAAGCAGCCATTCTTGTCCTCCTTCTCATCAACTGCCAATCCATTGCCAAGTTTGTGCTGTTCCTCACCTTCGTCCTCTGTCAGGCTGCTCTCTTCCTCCTCATTGTCACTTCTCTCATCTCTGGTCAGCTGTGACATAAAAGAAAGAGAGAAATACACTAGATGTAGAGAAAGAAAGCAGATATGATGGGGGGGGGGCGGCAAAGGCAAAGAGAACATATCGTCCACCTGAAAGCAGATGTGGAACCTGTGCTGCAGCAGAGAACAATGAGGTGGAGTTTAGGGTTCTTGTCAGTGGAAATAGTGAAGCTCTTTATTTACTGCTTTCTGTTAACTGCCTTCGGAGCCAAAGTGCTCTCTGAAGTGTTGTTCTATCACAGTCTGAAATAATTAGGTGTTATAGCAACTGTTAGTCTGAATAGTCTCATAGACTGTTTTCAGTGAGTGTGTATGGGTGTTGCCGTAATGGTATTGTTGAATGTTAGTTATTTGCTCCTGGTAGCTGAGTGAGCTGTTTCTAACAGAGTAGCTCATGGAGCACAGACAGACTGTGTACACATGGACACGATGATGGGAGAACACAAAGTCTGCTAAATGATCGTTAGTGCTGTCAGGGACTGTCTACTGAAAATGCAGCTGGCAGGTTAACAACTGGTCACACCAACATTTATTTCTACGAGTCAGAAATTAAACACAATGTTCACAGCTTCAAATAAGTAATTGGATTTAAAGATATTTATAATTATTGTTTATTACAACTCGAGTCTTATTTTTGTAGAGTTGTCCATCATTTATATCAGTTATGATAACACTGTACTCACCAAGTTAATGGCAGAAATCATCACTACAATGAAGTCCAACAGGGCAAGAAGCACAAGCAGTCAGACATCAGACAGGTTGGAAACAAGCTGACAGGTTATCCAGGTTATCTATACCTCTTTTATTTAGAGGGAAAGCTGACAAGTCCTCCAAGCTAAACAACAAAATATGTCTTCTGTCATTGCCTCCCAAAATGACCTGTATTGGTGTTTTCCTGTATCAGCAGGACAACATTGTTAGTCAATACCTTCAAAAGCGTAATTTTTCACCACTATGGTTAAAGTTAGTTTAGGAACAAAAACTTTATGTTGAAGGAAAGATCATGGTCATGGTTACAAGAAACCAACGTTGACTGTTGGAGATAATGTGAAACAAACAGCGGTCTCCCTTGTTAAAGTCACATACTTTATTGACCCAATAATGCCAGAGTACTTCCCCCATGGTTCCTGACAGTGATGAAGTTCACACAGCCGTGAGAGATACTGGTAATGTAAATGTAAACATAGGTTGCTTTAGGCATTTGAACAAACTACTGATGCTGTTGTTTTTCTGGTGCAGACAGTCTCAAAACCAAAAGTGAGCGCACCTGAGATGTTGGTAACTACAGGAAGTATGGTAGGTCAAAGTTGAAGCAGGAAGTTTAGGTAACAATTTCACTATTCGATTTCTTTTTCTCTCCAAAATATAAGATTGTCCTCCCCATCAGTTGTTTTCCCCCCAGAACATTTGCTTGCGTTCTGGTAAACTTTCAGGAGTAAAGGAGGAAGCAGCGTGATGTTATTATAGAGTCCACAGAGGGAGGAGGTCAGGGTGGACCATGACCACGGTGTTTCCCTAACCTTAACCAAGTCATTATCATTGTAACCTTGATGATGAAGGTCCCTTAACCTTAACGAAATTGTATTTTTAACCCAAACCACAGTGTTTCCCTAATCTTAACCAAGTTGCTTTTGTGCCTAAAACCATACAGTAGCATTGTCACATCATAAAACAGCTGCATTTTTCAACAGTAATTTCTAATGGTTTTGGAAGGCAAATGATCTCTTCCTGGCTATAGGGGTGTCAGATCAGAAAGTAAGTACAGTACAGTTACTAACCTTTAAGAAAGCACATCCAAAACTCCAAATGCCCTCCAAGCTCACTGTTGACATTTTAAACCTCACTGTAATGCCAATCTGGACACAGTGAGCACAATGGGGCCACTGCATCCTATTCATCCTCTGTGAGGAGGATGGACCAAGGTGGGACGACAGGCAGTGAGGGGCAGATGTACAGTATGAGGCAAATAGGCCGAACTTTTGATTCAGGTCCTTTGATAGTAAAGTCTGTTTATACTTCGGTGTTAAGGGGTTACGCCGAAGGCGTGCGCCTCCTCAGGACAGAGATACCATGGAGAAACAACAGGAACAGTGATTGGTCAGCTTGTGTTTTCTCCTATAAGTTTCTGATGGTGGTGGAGATTGTCAAGAGTGAAGACAACATGAAGGAAGTTAAGAGTTAAGTTAAAACTGAGTTATCTTCAGGAACACACATCTAACAAACGGCCTAATCATGTACAGTAAATATATTGCTATAGGTGAAATCTGATGTTCAACTAAAAATCAAAACCTACACCATGGGTATCTACGGTGGGGCCGCCGTACTTCTTCCATAAATCCAGTTTTAGGGTGGAATCATCAAGTCAAATTTATTACAAAAATATCTTCGGGAGATAATGTAAGAGAACCATTTGACAGTGTTTCAACAGCCAAAAGTTTAAAGGTCAGCAGCAGAGACCAATTACAACCCAGCAAATGGTGAGTTTATCCACTCAGGTGTGGGAGGGTTTATGTTCATGATCTGCCATACAGCCTAATTAAAATTATATTTTATGATGTCTCAGTTGCTTTATTAGACCACAGTAAAAATTGGAAATTGTGGTATAGCGACGCCAAGCAAGTGTTTTATACCCACAAAAGATTTGGGAATATTCATAGGTGACAGACGATTGTTACCGAGCAGACTTACAGTGCCAAACATGAATTTTCTGATCATGCATAGAATGAGGTAAGCCCAGAATATGTGCAGACAGAGAAGGACCACCAGCATCACGTTGAAGAAGTAGTAGCCAAAGAAGGCAGGGTAGTGTTGAACAGGGTAGACCCAGGTACAGTGGATCAGCCTGAAACACAGCAGAATAGAAACAAGTCAAAATCTCTAATATTCAGGGTTCTAACCTAGGTCCTGTGTAATTAGATTATGTTGTGTGTTTTATTGGTACAAATGAAATGCTATTAGAACCTCAGACCTATAGTCTTAGTTTTATCACATGTTTTTGGCTAAGACTTCTTCAGCAAATACCATCACCTCTCATATATTGGAGCTATCTAGCAGAGATTCAGGAGCAGGACCACACCTCAGCTGAGCTACTTCCAGCAGTCCTATAAATACCCACCTAACCCTCTCCTCTTTCGCTCATACTGCGCCCATCCCCCCCACCCTGCTTCCTCTTCCTGTTTCCTCTTCCTGTTTTCTTCTCTCCTTTCCTCCTCTCTGTAGGGTCTCGAGGGGGTCTGCTAGTGAACACTCAGTTTATTAAATCCACGCTTAAATGAATGCAGTCTAATCCAACATACCTGGAATGAATCCTACCTTTGTGAATGTTTGATGGTTCCGTTTGTTTTGAAACTGTTCAATTCTATTGTGTTATTCAATTCAATTCCGTTTTATTTATATAGCGCCATATCATAACAAAGTTATCTCAGGGAACTTTTTCATAAAGAGCAGGTCCAGACCGACTCTTTATAATGAGAGATGTTGCTTTTTCAAGTATATTTTTGGCTGTTCATATGTTCATATGTTCCTTAATAGTTTGTCCACCCTATTATATTAATGAGAATAGGCAAATATTAGAAACATCAACCATCAACACAAACTACAGCCTCCAAAATAGCAATAAAGCTGAGAGCTGAGTCAACATCTCTCTAAAGCAGTTTCAATACAAGCTGAACATTAGAACTTTCATCAGGATCTGTTACAGGGATTAGACTGCATTTGTTTTGGCTAGAGTTACCTAATAAGCAGACAACCGAGTGTATGTTTTATACTACACTGTATTTGGAAATACCACCACTAAGGTAGCAATAATGCTGTAAGCTCAGTAGCAGGGATTCTCTGAAAAAACCTGATGTGATGAACAACATTTGAGTATGGATGATGACAAGAGCCAGCATTGTGTTTCCAGCATTTCAAGAACCAAATTAGCCTGAACATTTTTAACAGTGATCAGTGACTCAAGTAACAGTGACTACAGTACGTGTACAAACAATCTAATCTGTTCGTAGATTTAATTTATTGATATTCCAGTTTAACTAAACTTCAAACCCGTCAAACCCACTAGAGCTTAACTTACAAACAAATGAATTTCCTTGTTCATATAACCAGCTGAACGAACTATTCAGCCTAGCAGTCCACCATTATGCAGTCTTTGCTGCATAACAAAGCAGTGATGAGCAGAATACTGTAATATGGCGACTCCAATGTGTGATCAGCAACACAAATTTTTTTCCCAGTTTATAAGTTTATAAGAAATAAAGTAAAGTTTAATTGTCCAAATCTAACATAATCTATGGAAAGAAACTGAAATGTCATACTTTAGAGCTTACTGTCATTTAGCATACTCATGCATAAACATAAATACATATGCAGATTCTCTCTCTCTCTCTCACTCACACACACACACACACACACACACACACACACACACACACACCTAATTTATGAGCTCACCAGACAGGGAAGATGATCAGTCGTGTTACCATAAATACTATGGCAAACAGAACAAAAAGAGTTTGGCAGGTTTTCTCCCATTTGGCATAGTTGAATAATTTGGCAGACTAGGAAAAAGGAGTTGCATTGTTAATCAACCACATTCAAAAACAAGGAGCAAGTTTTAATTACCTTCCATTTTCTGCAGCATATCATACTCACTGGTAAGTATAGTATAAAGTCTTAAAGGTATCATGGTATAATCTAAACGAGTCCAATGCCAACATTCTGTGCCAAAGCAGGAAGTCGTGTGTCCTTTGAAGAAAGGCAGAAAGGGTGGAGATTGGGGTGGTGGATGGGTATGGCAAGCCACCGTGGTCAGCAGGCATAAACACGTGTAGGAAAGCTTTACTACCATTGGCTGGGGTCAAATCATTTTGGTGAATCGTCCTACGTATGCCTACAGTTACCATCACCACATCTACTGCCTTTAAACATAGGGTCCGACAATTGTTTACATTCTGGTCACATGGGGTCTTATCTGGTTGTATAGATGTGCTTCCATGGTTATGTAGAGGTATGCGTATCATATGGCTTTATACACATTAGGAACCATCGTTGTAGCGTTGGTGAGTTATATAGGGCTACTTTCAACTACCTGTGACTTCTCCACATCTCTTTATTTTCTGTGGGGGTTTGGTCGCATTTCTATCTTCCTCTCTTTTCCTCTGCAGCTGTCCCTCAGACTTAGACAGTTTCACCACAGCTAACATAATTTTACAATTCCTCTGTTAGTTGATCTGAACGTCCAGATTGACGCAAATATTAGACACATTTGAAATTAAATTTGGGTGGTCATCACTACTCTTCCTTTCAGTTGTTGGTGGTTACACAAATAACCATAGCAAGAAAGCTCTCTGGCTAAGCCTCACTGTTGTTGTCTTTACCTACAGTTTATTACTGGTGCATTCATTTAGAGCTGCAATTAAACGCATACGTAATAGGTGTTTGGTTATACTGTCTGGTTACTAAAATTTAATCCACACCTTCCAGCCAATCAGTATTGAGAATTCACAGTGGCCATGGAATAACAGCAATTAATAGTTGTTGATGATTTTTAACCATAACCAGGATCTTTCAGTAACCTTAACCAGGTGTTTAAGCTGCCAAACCTAAACTACAGTTTATTTGCCATTACCACAATATTTCCCTAACCTTAATCATAGTTTTCATGTATTGATATTGTAGAAAGAAAAAAATGTATAAACTGTTGCCACTGAATATAATCAGGGGTTTTGCAGGGTCATCCAGTATCAACATGTTATCAGGTGATAGGGATATTTAAACCCATGTGTGGCTGTGACTGACCTCCAGTAAAACATCGGAGGCATCATGGACGAGCATGACCAGTGTTCCTATACGAATGTAGTTGACACACCAGGAAAATGATAGGAGGACCAGGGTGGCCAAGTGGTGGATGATTTGCTCCTTAAAGTCCTGAAGGAGTAAAAAATAAAATCACACCAGTCAATTAACATGGAGAACACTTATAGTCTTTACCAGACTACTAAACTAGAGTCCCACAAGCACCACCTAGAGGCTACATTGGTTTTGACAGCTCCCGAAATGAAACTGTTGGACTAACACTGTAAAGTTTGTCCTGAGGGTGGTGCTAGAGGAAAGGCTCATCCTCTGGCGAGTTTGAATGTTTTCAACAAATATCATAGCAATGTGTGCACATGGGAACATATATATATATACATATACACACATATATATACATATACACACATATATATACATATACACACATATATACACATACATATATACACATACATATATACACATACATATATGTATATACACATACATATATGTATATACACATACATATATGTATA